>PVKS010006385.1:0-78698 GCA_004027875.1 Aplodontia rufa
TTTGTTGAACAGGCTATCTTTCTTCCACACTATACTTTTGCCCCCTTTATCAAATATCAAATAGTTAAAGATATGGGGATTTGTCTCAGGATCTTCTATTCGGTTCCACTGGTCTTCGGTTCTGTTTTGATACCAATACCATGCTGTTTTTGCTACTACAGCTCTGTAATATAATTTCAGGTCAGGGATTGAGATGCCCACTAATTCTTCTTTTCTGTGGAATCTTCCCACACAACTGATAAAGCAAGAGCTGGTATTCCATAAGTCTCATCCTCCTTTAGGGATGGAGGATTGTTTTGTGATACAGGTGTTCTACTCACTCCCTCTGAAAAACTTGAATTCTACATTTGTATACATGAATGCTCAAAAATCCAATACTGGATTCCCAGTATTAAAGGATCAAGCTTTGTATGAAGAATGGAAGTTCACAAATTCCGTAAAACTAAATGCAGATATTTGTGCAGAAATACTTCCATGAAATTTTCATTTACGAAATCTATTTTTTTAAGTCTTTCTGAAGGCTTTGGGTGTAAGTGGTGTCGTTTTCATAGGCATCCCTTTCCATTTACTACATGTGGTCTGATCACGTCTCTAAGAAGCATCGTCTTGGATATTCCAACATTTTCTTTGCTTTTGCTTGATCTTCAACTTCTTTGTAAGTTCTTTAATGGTTCAGAACATCACTATAATTTCTTTTAAACCTTCCACCTCAGCAATTAGTTCTGGATTCTGCCCAAATGAAGGTACTTAATAAGTGTTCCTTGAATAAATGAATATAAGTGTACTTTAAAAACTCCACTCTGAATGGAACTAAATAGTGTAGTTTTGATTCCATAGGAGGAGAATCTATTGAAAATAGGCAAAAATAGAACTAAAGATTTAATTGACACACATACAAATTTAAATGTTTATTGATTGGCTGTGATGGGTTATTTTACTGCAACTTCACTATCAAAACTCACAGTACAAAATGTATTATATTGCTCAGTCACTCCTTAGCAGGGGAACATTATTATGTCAGTGGGAAAATACTTAGTATTCCTTTATCAAATTCATGTGTTAGTAACCTCCAAAATTTATGTTTCCATTGTAAAGCAGCACCCCATAATGTCAAAAGTTTATTTATGCTTCTAATGTATCCACTTGCATTAAAAGAATCACTTGTCATCTCTGTCAGAAGGAGTTCAGAAATTATCTGTCACTTGACCTATTTGATATTAACCTACAATAAATCTTGCATCCTCTCTCCAAGCTGTACTGCCTTTCCACACCCCACTGAATATGTTCAGGGTACAGAATATGCATGTTCCAAAAACCTCAAAATAGAAGAGTGGAATCAATTGTGAGTGAAGTCACAACCATATTTATGATGTATTTATTTTTCTTTGAAGGTATTTTATTTTTAAGCAGTTTTTGGTTTAGAGAAAAAATATACATAAAATATAAAATCTCTGCATATTGTCTGTATCCCATTCCCCAGTTTCCAGTATCATTAACATCATGCATTAGTATAGTATATTTGCTGCAATTGATGAAAGAATTTATTGACATTAATATTAATTAAGTCTATAGTTTACATTAGGGTTAACTCTTTGCATTGTACCTACTATAGGTTTTGGTAAATGCAACATATTGTGTGTATACCTTTACAGTATCACACAGAATAATTTCATTGATCTAAAAATGCTCTGTGTTCCATATATTCCTCATTGCCCCTGCTCACCACCAGTACCCTAAAATTCTTTTGTTGTTGATCTTTTTCTGTATCCATAGTTTTTCTTTTTCCAGAATGACTCTCACAGGTGAAAATACCCCATAATCTCTTCACATTATCTTCTTTCAGTTGCCAGTATACATTTAAGTTTCCTCCATCTTTCTGCGTCTTGATAACTAATTCCTCTCACTTCTCAATAATACACAGTCATATTTATATGAGGCTTATTTCTAGCAAAAATGGGGGGGATTATTTGAGGTGTAATGCAGAAGTGCAGGACCTCGGAGCCTAACAACCATGGGTTTAAAAGTGGCTCCGCCATGTTTTGGCTGTGTGAGATTGGGCAATTTACTAAAAATCGCACAGCTGCAGTTTTACCATCTCTCAAATTAAAAATGCAAAAATCGATTCAAATACTCAGGATAAGAAAATTTCATGCAAGGCCCTGACACAGAACCTGTCATGCAAACAAAACAGAGGCAGCAGCTGTGGTGGTCATGGAAGCAATAGTATCATATATGGTGTACAAGGATATTTTCTTTTCAATGATTAATATATCTTCTTTTAATAAACATTACTTATTTCAAAGTACAGATAGTCTAGACCAATAATAGCTAGCAACCAGACAAGCCCATGTAGTCAATGGACAAAAAACACAATAAATGAAAATTAAAAGACTTCAATCTCATACAAAGCAAGTGACAAGCAAAACATAAGAGGAGTGAGGTGGGGAAAAGTCCTTTTTTAATGCGTCTGTTTGGATAAGCACTTATAAAATGGAAGGCTTTTTACATTGACAATTAAAATGCTTTTTCAACTTCAGGAAAGAAAAGTTTGCGCATAAATATTAAGTTCAACTGAACTAGATTAAATTGCTTCATGTTTTCTAAGTATAGGAATATAATGTCATCATAAATATTCCAAAGAATATTTTAGCTAAAGTTAAAACTGGAGAAGGAAAGCACAGATGAGTTAGTGTCCATAGACTGTGTCTATAGAGAATCACCATTGTCTTTCTTCTTTCAATCCTTTATTAAGGTTATAATAAATAAAATGCAGAAAAAACAGCTGTGAATATAAATACAGAACAAATGAAGAAAGCAAACTATTTTTAGAATTTTGTATTGGTTATACTTCGAAATTGAGTCAAGAATAGGAATCAATGACTCTATTTTGGGGTGGAGGTAGGAGGGATGTCAATGAGTCAATTAATTCCTCTTCTTACAAGATGTTTGAAAATGTTGAGCTCAAACAGAAAGAGATAAATTTTCTAAGATAAGACCATAACATAGGATGCATGATGATTTAGAACAAGGTTTGGCAAACTTTCTTCTAAAAAGGACCCAACAGTAAATGTTTTAAGCTTTGTGACATTTGTTGCCCTATGGTGTCTGCTGCACTGACTTAACTGTGACATCTTAATGGTTTAGCAGCCACAAATAACACATAAACAGATGGGTGTGCTGTATTTCAATAAAACTTGTTTTAAAAACAGAGGATCTATAAAATAACAGTATGAATGAAATAAACCAGAAAATATTTTTGTTCAGCTTACAAACTAAAATGACTAATGGAGCCATTTATTTTTAGCGAAGGCTGACAAATTATATACAGAGTGATACAGATTAATACATGACACAAATGAGTGTTGATATATGTAAGAGTAATACAACTTTTTAAATTAATATTTGTGAGCACTTGGTAGAAATAATTGTCATTTGTTTTACAATGGAAGAATGTAGGATTTAAAATGGGAATTGGACATATATCTCTGTTTTTAATCTTAATTGTCAGTTACAGATTATATAGATGTGTTACTTATCCTTTCTGAGCCTTAGTTTCCCTAGTTGTAAAATATAAATAAATCCTACTCCATTAAAGTGTTATATGTTATAATCAAAAGAGTGTGTATAAAGTGCAGTGTAATTTCTAGATTGTAGTTAGTACCCTCAAAGAACTTACAGGGAATTATCTACTTGTCAGATAATTTAAAATTCAATACAGAAGTTGCAATGAAAATAATAAGGGTACCTTACAAAATTGTGAATAGTAAATAAGATAATGTAAGAAAAACACCTAGCATACTGCTAGGCACCAAATAAATGTTTGGTTGTTATGAGCTACTCTTCATGCTGCTGCTGTTACCAATAATATAGCAATGTGTGGGATAAATATATATTTGTAAGTGAGTTCAACATGTACAGAATAGAATCTGACAAATGCCATAACAAAGACACAGAAGTCACATCTGATTGGGAGATCAGAAAAGGATTCACAGAGAAATGACATTTGAGCTGTCTAGGAAGAGTTCATGATATTTCAGTTGAAGAAGTTGAAAGATGTTAATGAGAAAATCATGAGTAAGAGCAAAAGCAGAGAAGCAGGGTGCTGCTGGTATTTGTGAGCAGTGACCATATAATACTGTTTGGAGAATTTACACATTTCTTATTGAGACCGCAAAACAACTCTGTGTGATAGACATTATTAATAGTACACACTGTAAAAAACGAATCTATATTCAGTACTTAGGCCTTTCCTAAGGTCATTCAAGTAATATACTGACCACAGAATCAAACCCAGATCATTTTCTCCTGCCCCAAAGTCCATATAGATACTCTAAGAGCTTAATGAAAGCTTGGTTCCCCAACATGTAGGTCAACTGTTACTCTTGGAAACTGTAAATATTTCTCTCTCTGATTTGATTCACAAGTCAAAATATATCCACAAATTTCAGTTTCAATGTTACTCCAAAAATATTTTAGCACCTACTATGTGTCAGGCACAATAGGGTGTGCATACATTGGTAAAGAAAGCAAGAAAGCAGATATCTGCTGCATGGTTACCGACTTCTATTCCCGTTACTTTTTTTTTTTTTTAAGACAGAGAGGTACAGTGAGAGAAAGAGAGAATCAATTTTATTTTGTTTTTCAACTGGTTTCGTTGTCCCAACACTTAGTTGTGTATGTGGTGCTGAGGTTCGAATCTGGGTCCTCGCACCTGTCAGGCAAGCACTGTAACTGCTCAGCCACAGCTCAGCTACTGTTCCAGCCCTCATTTTTGGCTAAGTAATTTTACGATCGAGATAAGAACATACTACCTGAACAATGTTAGTATTTCCCTCAGAGGAAAACACAAACTCATTTCTTATCTAATTATAAGTCTACTCCCCTAAATAACGATATAAACAAGCTGGTGCTTTTTAGAAAAGCATAATGAGATCTCCATATAGCAGATATTAGCTGATTTCTACTTTCAAAGTTGTTTTCTCCTTTTATGCTAAAAAGTCACAATCTTTCTTAGGGCATATGGTGACAATGGTGTATTTAATGGAAATTTGGGAGGATGCAACTTAAACAATAAAATCATTTTGGTAGAAAGTTTTCTTGAAATATCAAAGCCAAAACGAAAAGAAAACAAATATTCTTGTAAGTGAGCAGCAGGGAGAAAACTTGTCTGACCTTCTCTTAATAACTGCAAGAAATATCCAGGGCTCATTGGTAATAAGACAGATGTAATAATTTCAAAATTTGTTATATCTTCACAGGTTCAAACTGCTTTTTAAAATGTGAAACTTGTGCTTACCAGTTTTAAGTCCTAGAGATAAAGATGCAGCTTCCATGAAACAGCTGGTTCTAATTAGAACCTAAAGTTCTGATTCCACTTGATCTGACTTCCCCATCTGTATGGAGTCATTTCGCCATAAATAGTGTAAGCTATAACTTCCAGTTCGAACCAAAAGAAAAGAAAAAACTCATAACCACAGATCCTGTCATTCAGGGGTCACTGAAATTTCTGTTTATTATCACAGCATTTCTAAATCCACAGGTTAAAGTGTCTCCACCAATAACCAAGAAAAAAAAAAAAGACTTTTCTGCCATGTATCTGTTTACACATTTGGAGGTACTTAGAAATCTAAACACCACATTTAGGAATAAAATATTCTCTAATGCCACTAGTTTCTTATTGCATGCTTACATTTGGTCACTTTTGTTTCATGGGTTCTTTGAAAAAGTACAGCTCCTTGTATTTCTTTTTTTTTTTCATAAAATAGGAATTTAATAGACTGAATGAGGTAAAAATATCAGAAATGTAAGAAAAAAAATCATGATTTTTCTGATGCCGTGATTTTTCAGAGGGTCAGAGAAGTAGTCTGACTGACTTGCCTTCAGCTCACTCATCAGGCCCCAGGAGTAAAGTTGCAGACTTCTGAGTTCCCAGCTAGCATGCATCTGAGCATTCAGACTGGCCAAACGGGCATTCCTGCCAGCATTTCTCCATATTTGTAGCCTGACTTTATAATTATATAATGCAAATTTGTTGTCAGTATTATAAATCAGAGAATAAAAAGAATATTCACTCTCAATCACTGTTCATTTTTTTCATTTTGTTTCCACATAATTTGTGCATATATTTTTGTACACTTTCCACTCTTACTATATTTTATCCTGTTCTGGTATAATTAATCAATCCTTGTGAATATGATTTTCAATGAATGAATGGAATCTTACATAAGTGTATTTCAATCTAAAACAATATTTTATTATTTAGTAGACTGTTTCCAATTTGGTTATATAATGTGATGATGATAATCCCTGTACATTACTCTTTTGTTCCTCCTCATTTATGTCCTTAGGATAATATAGTTGAATTAGAATTCTTGGGTTATCAAAATTTGATATATATTTGATATATATATAGTCAAATTTTCCTTCTGAAAAGACTATACCATTTTATAATTAAACCTCTGTAATGTAAGAGGGTTTTTTGTATATACAAATAGCACTGAATATTTTAATTTCCTAATAATTTCATGTTTAGTTAAAATATGGCATCTAATTTTATTTTATGTTGATTAAAAGTGAAGCTGGACACTTTTCACATGTTGCTTGGACATTTCCACTTATATATAAATAGGTATAAAGAATGGCAAAATTAAGAAAGTATGGACAAAAAAAGGAATGATCGAATTCAGCTGAGAGGATCAGACGTGACACTCAACCAAAATTTAGAAAGTGTCATTTGTAATTTAGTTTAAGGTGTAGAACAAAAAGGAAAAACATGAATTGAAGAAGTATAAAGATGATTTAGGTTCCATTAAGGAAAGGTAATGATGAAAACTGAATGTGGTTGAGATAGATCCAACCAAAAGAAAAACAGAACCTTCCAAATCCACTCTCTGAGTAATGGACAGGACAGACTGTGATTGTGCCACCATTAAAACCGTGTGGAAAGGGGCTGGAGTGGTGGCTCAACAGTTGGAGCACTTGCATGGCACGTGTGAGAACCCAGGTCCAAAACTCAGCATCACGTACACAATGACTAAGTGTTGGAGAAACAAAGGCAAAAATACCTCATGGAAAAACAAATGGAAGAGGCAACCAGGCACTCTTCTTATTGAATTTTGGATCTTTTTATATGGGTCCTCTGAAGATTCTCTGGCCCAGTCCTACAGTTTCCACATGAGAAAACAGAGCAGCTAAGGACTTTGCTAAGAGTACCATCTTGTCTGAAGATCCAGAAATAGAATCCAGTTCTCCCAATTCCCAGAGAAATGCTCTCTGTTCAAATTTATAAGACTAAGCCATCTCTGAGTAAGCACAATTGTGATGTTATGTTTGTGTCCAATGAATCATTTAACTTCTATGATACTCAGTCTTTAAAATGGAAGGACAAGACCAAGTAAACATGAAAAATCTTTATTCTTACCAAAGTTACTGAATTTCATCTGCACATAGCCCACACTCAAGCTGTGCTGAACTTCAATGTGTATGTGTTGTGTGTATGTATGTGTGTGTGGGGGGGGTTTCCTGCATGTATACTTTTAGATAGCTGAAATGCTTTCCTCTCCCCTGTGGTCAGGTAATTCAGAAAGTGTTCAGGTTTTTGTTTTAAACTGAATTTTCTGAACAAAGTTGTTTCTTGGCTAAGATGATTTATAAGATATTTTAGACCCCAAAGCATTCTTTTAAGGGAGTTATAAACATCTGTGAATGGGGAAAGGACCAGTTGGCTACAAATTTTTCTGGCTCAAGAAAAATCAGTGGGATATATTAAATGTTATTTTTCATTTGAATGGAAGAGACAGGGTCTCCTTTGCTTTTCCCACATATATCTCATATGAGATATGTATATATATATATATATATATTAAATATATATATATTAAATATATATGAAAATTTATTTCTAACTCACTCTGTACATATATATATAGAAAGAACTGTGTGTATATACATGTATATATATACTTTTTTAACCATCTCCCCTTTCTGCCTGTGTTTTTGTGGATAACCTTAGAATGAGCCATGATATAACAATTTGATTTGTATGGACACATATAAGTGGCACAGCAGTGTGTGTTGGGTGCTACCTGTAAACATTAGCCCCAAGCCACATGATTAATGTTTGTAGATACTATGTGACAGCTGTGGTTTAGTATGGTACTAATAAGACCATTATCGTATATTCAATTCCTATTCTTTGGTTTCTTCACCCCTGGCCAGAAATGTTGACATTAGTTGCAAAGGTGAATGAAAGAGAAATTGTAGAGGACTCAGTATAGACTTATCATGGGGAAACTAACGAATGAATACAAGCTCACAAAGAATCATTCAGTGGTCATTAGAGATTGAATGGAAGGAGGGTGAAGAAAAAGTAAAATTATGATTGTTAGGGTTTTAATATGAGGTTTCACCATAAGCTCATGTGTAAGACAATGAAAGAAAGTTTAGAAATGAAATGATTGGGTTATGAGAGTCTTAAAGTAATTGCTGCATTAATCTAATTGGATGGATTAACTGGGTGATAACAAAAGATAGGTAGTGTGACTACAGGAGATAGGTCATTGGGGGCATGCCTTTGGGGTTTATATTTTGCCCCTGTGTCTCTCTCTCCCTCTGCTTCCTGGTGATCATGTCCTAAGCTACTTCCTTACACCACACCTTTCTGCCTTGGTGTTCTGCCTCCACTTGGGTCCAGAGCAACAGAGTTGGCCATCTATGGACTACGACCTCTGAAACTGAGTCCCCAAGAAACGCTTCCTCATCTAAATTTTTATTGTCAGATTTTATGATCACAGCAGCAAAAAGCTGACTAAAACATACGTGGTTCATCTACTAGCACAGAATCAATGTATTTACGTGTGATTTCAACTATTTATTGCATCCAAATGTGTATTTCTTCATTGATAGTAGATGTACCACTATCGCTCCTTACCAGAGATGAGAACTAAGAAAATTCCGTTAAATTAGTGGATTTTGTCTGATCCAATTTCTGAAAGTTGTTTGTAAGGCTGGATTAATTGACCTTTGGGTTGGGGAGAATAAAAAAAATAAAACATTACTTGGTGCAAGCATTTAGAACCCTGAATGCATCAGGGGACTCAACTGGTTCTCCAGGAATGAAAAGAATGGGAAAAGAAACTTTAAAAACTTTCCTGTGGCCTAGATAGAACTTAGGAAGAATGAATGGATTCAATAAAAAGAGCCCTGAACATATTTGGCCCAATATAGAGAATTCTGTTCATTTCATTGTTACTGAACAAAGAAGCTACTACCTTTTAAAATAAAGCTATTGTGTTGTGTTTAGAACCAACATATTTTAACCATGATGATTACTTTTGCTTAAGGTTAAATATCCATAGCTAATTATTACCTTAATGAATTTACTCATAGTCTGTATCCATAATAATAATGGTGGAAATATTAATATAGCAGAAACAATATTTTAAGTTGGAACACTAGTTCAATCGTATATAAATTCTCTTTTACTGTCATTTGTAAGCTTTCAATTTCTGAGGTAAAGTCCCTGAGAGCTTTCTTAGTAATACAGCAGAAAAAAACAGATGAGTTTTCTCTCTCAGACTTAGATATTACCTTTGGTCAAGGATAAACAGACTCTAATATGGCTTACTTTGAAACACATTTTCAAAAACATGAAAAAGAAGCGGTTTTTTAAAAATGCATGGTGCTCATTAATATTATATCCTCTCTTCAACAAATTATCTTACCTTCTAGTACACATTCTACCTCAGGAGAATCAGAATGAACTTGGGAGGGAGGTCTGACCTGGATCAAGCTTTCTCTTAATCTTCATGTCCTACAGTTCTTGGGAAGGGTGGATTGATTAATTTCTGGATACTTACAGTAGAATTCTCCAGTAATGAAAGTCTAGATTAGCTTTGTTACAAAGCCTATTACAAATTCCTAGGCTATGCTTCTTTTCCAAGGAGATATTATGCTGGTTCAGGGAAACTCACTAATTCATATCCCCTTCTTTAGAAGAGTACAGAAAAGAAAATGAAGTGCTGCTTGAAAACTTAATTTTCATCATATGTCATTCATATACACCTCTATGCATGTAGACGTATTTATGTATATAATGCACATGCACACACAGGCAGATACACATGCATTAGAGAGGGCAAACAACCCAGCATAGTCTGGAAAGATCAAAAATTGTAATGCATAGTTGCACATTTTGGGGCAAACTGTCACTAGGATTTCCACTAACATAAGTTAATGGGAGCAATAGAGGAATGGGATAAAATTCCGAGAAGTAATTTGTCTTTCCTATGAATGCTGCAATCCAAAAATACCTACCTAGAGTTCATGGCCTCTCCTATGCACGGCAGTCAAGCAGTGATTAAATACAGAACTTCCCAATCATTACTCAACTTCCCTACAGCCCAATGTGTCAGCTGATTAACCCTGATTGAAATTTAATACCCATTTTTCCCACTCCACCTAATCTGTCAAAGGACTACAGGCAATGAGGAGATAAATGTTAGCCTCTTACTTCCGGAATATTCTTCAAATGCTCAAAAACTTCAGACTTAGCCATTTCCTTCAAAAGAAGTTAAATCTTACCAAGAGCTTCAAAAATGGTTCTTTTTAATATTTAAAAATCAGAAAAAGTTTGAAGATATTAATTTATTTCACTCATCTCTTAATGCTTTATAAATAATAAGTCTTCAAAGACTGCTTTTTTGCTCCTGTCCCAATAAGAAAAAATATCTAATTCAGAGTATATTGTATTCAAAGACTATGTTATATAAATAAAATGTTAATGGGTAATAAATAGCACAATTATTAAGTGCTCAAATCTTTCTCTGCTTTCAATCACTAAATTTTTTCAGCGTACACTATTGTCCTGAATATTTACTACAGTAACTACAGTAAACCATTATGCTCAAACTGTCATAAAATTTGATTTACTTAACGTTCAACAAGTATCTATTCCATAATACTAAGTGCAAAGTGTTCAAAGTGCATATATTTTTCAAAAGTCTTAAAATGGAGCATATTCTCTGATTTCTGCTCTAATTAATCAAAGCAAAACTAAGACTTATGATGCAGACTTGACTTATTAGATGAGTTGGCTCCCAATTTGTATTGGAGGGGTAGGCTGCATCAGAGTACGCCTTCATGTAGATTGCCAATTTAAAGTTGGACAAATGTATAGATGTGTGAGGACAGGAGTAGGAAAGCCATAAGAAAATAACTAAATGGGGTAACTGTATGAGGGGAATATTAAATTGTTCACTTACAGTATATGAATAGACACTAGTAGGGGAAAGTTATCAAAGTAAGAGCCTAGGTAAAGAACCCACTGGTTTTGGTAATAACACAGGAGACATCTAGGCCTGGTGAAGATTCTCTGGATGGCTATTTTTTATGTGTGTGCCAGCCTTGACATTGAGCACTTTGACACTTCCCATTCCTATTTAAAAGATGCAGAAAGTGAGGCATGCATAGGAACATTTACCAAGATCTCATACCCGGTATGTCCGTTTAAAAATTATTTATTATTTATCATGTGCCAGAAACTGTCTTATGGTCTTGGGGTACATGAATAAATACAACAGATCCTGGTCTCATTTATTTCCACTTTTGCAAATAAAAAGACACTAAAGAATTAATAATAACAACAAAACAAGAAAGGTAAACTCTATGTTAAGATGCAATAAGTATTATAGGAAAAAACAAGAAGAGCTTGGTTGTTGGAAAGTGTGTTTTAATAGACTTTCCCAAAAGGCCTCACTGAGAAGGTCACATTGGAGTAGGGACTTGAGGGTGAGGAAGTTGGCTGGATGGCTGTCTAGGGCATGTTATTCCAGTTCCAGGAATAAGCCATTGCCAAGACCCAAATGTAAGACTGGTGAAGCTGGACAGGAATGAAAATGAAATGAAGACTAAGAGAAGTGTCAGAGAGTCACAGGAGTCAAATCACTGGATTATGGGGGCATGCCAGGTTTTTCAGCTTTTGTTTCCAGGGGAAAGGATCTTTATGCAGCACATGTTATTGCTAGACAAATGGCAGAAGTTCTAAACTGGGCAAGAAAAAGATTGCTCCATTTTGTTGTGCTTCTTTCTCTGTGGTTGTTTACTGTTTTACCACTTATATTGTCTGTAAGTAGGAAAAAAACTGCCGTCAATTGTTTCTTGTTCATTTAAATTTGATTAAGTTTTTGCAAACTCTATTAGGAAAGCTAATGAATGACTTCTATTGACTATTTATGATTCCAAATCACATCAAACACCAGTCGTGAAGGAATTCTATTTACCACCAAATTATTCTGGATTATTTCTGAGGTTTTATTGGATTTAGGAAAATTACAATGTTTCTGAGCTTTAATTTGAAAAATCTCAGAGTTTACAAATTACCACAACTACCCACATGCATATACATTTGTGTTTGGAACATGATTGGATGATGAGAATTTTAAGAATAAGTGTGTCTTCTTCTCTCTCTTCATATGGCTTTTCCTCTCTTCTGTTGATCCTGATTCCTGGGACCAGTCTTAGAAATATATAGAGGCAACATAACATACTGAGTTACTGTATTTCTTTCCGAGAAGTTAAGTCTAGTATAATTGAAAAGCAAAGAAATGTCTATCCAATGCAAATTTATAGCCTGACTTTGCAATGTATTCTCAAACTGAACTACCAATTTTCAACTGTCCATTATTTTTTCTGGCCTAGGATACTCTGTAACCACTGTTATCACCAACACCATCATTCCCAGTAAAAAGACTTGTTGCCTGAAACATTTGGTCTTTCCTCCCCAATTAGTCTGTTTTGATACACTTTGGCAATGTTATTCTGCTAATTGGTTGACAAACTAAACACATAACAGCCATCAGGGGAATTTCAGGTCAGGTCAGAGGAGAATAAGGGCAAATATTTGGGAATTTTTCCACCAAAGAAAAGGCTGCCTACTTTGTTAGGCTGACCTGGTTGCCCCTGTTTGGGGAATCTGTGGGTTCATCCCTTTAACAACTCACAGTTACTGTCTTTCTTTATTTTAAAGTTTGCTTACTCACTTTTGATTATATTTAGCCCTTCCTAAAGGTCCCAGTGATCCTCACAGGCCCAATCCTAGATAAAAGAGTGACAATCTGCCAAGGACAATTGCTGTTACAACTCTCAGAAAAGAAATATCAAAGAGATGAGGGAGAAATACATTGAACTTTTATAGAACAGATATTTATAAATTGCCTGTTCTAAGCTAGAATAAACATTTACAGATCCCCTGTTACATACCAAATACTGAAGCAAGAATGGTGTACTTTACTAGTTCCATTTAATTTGGTGAATGAAATAATTAGCAAATTAAACAAAGTTTCAAAAATCCTGCTTCTTTAATTGACTATTTCATGCGTACAAAGTAGATGCCTTTCTTATCTTTCTCTCCATCCCTTTTTCCTCCCTCTCTCTCTCTTTCCTTCTTTCTTCCCTTTGCTCTCCCCTTCTCTTCCTAAATTCACTGAATTGCACTTCAATTTTCCTCTTTTTGATAGCATCATTTCTCTGTCAGTTTTCTTTATTCCATGGCTTTAATATCTCACCGTTGGTTCAGACGCTTATTCTCCCAGCCATGTTGTAGTCATTAATAGCAACACCTGCACTAAGAACAGTGGCGCTTGCCAGTAGTGAGAGGTGCAGCCCTGCCAGCCCACCCCAATCATCTTCTGAGTGTAGCTGCACTGCTCCCCTGACCTGCAGGCATGTTGGTTATTCTGATCCTGTCTCTCATTTGAATAGAGGCCAGAAACTCTGCCAAATTATGTGATGATGACAAATGGGAACCTGGACAAAGCCATCAGGTAAATGCATTAACTCACCATATTTCCTAGGGCCCCAAGCATATGGATCATTCTTGGGAAGAGCTTAGGGAACATAAATTAGTGAACCTTGCAGAGAAGTCCAAATGAGTGAATCTGATGCTTCTTGTTCCAGTGAGATCTCATCCTTGTCACTTTTCAAGTAACCTCAGAATATCTGAACCATTCTTATCCCCTTATCTCTACTAAGGCAGAGACCCTTTGCTTCTGAAACAGAATCTTTTCAGCATTGAAATGCACTGTCAGGTCTGTGCTAAGTAGCATGCGTCACACCTGCCTGCCTGACACATGGGCTTGACTCGTTGTGGATCTCGTTGTGGATGCTGATGTCAGCATCCTCTCTCTGCTCATGGTATACTACCCTAACTTTAAACTTGAGGTGATCCCCCACCCCCATATTCATCCTGGAACAGTGTGGAGATTTCAGAAGTAGGATGAATATTCCTTTCCCACGGATTCTGTGCTCACCTTTGCTTCATGTGGTTGCAAATGAAATTCTCATAACAGGAAGACCAATTTAAATGAAAAACCTGCCATGGGCCACCTGCCATGCTTTCATATACCTCTGTTAGTGTGGTGGGTCTCTCTGTCTCTCTCTCTCTTTTCTTTTGGGTAAGTAAAATATTTTGTATTTTGATAGGCCTGCTTTGTAGGAATTTTATCCTTTTTTAATGTAGTTCATAGAGCTATAGCTTCTCAACCTTTCATGGGTATTCAGCAACTGTCTCGTATTTCATGAGCTATATATGTATATCAGCTATAACACACTGTCAGTGAACAGTGGTTTTCAATCAAATAGGCTGTCAGTAAATCTGATTCACTAACAAGAAAGCTGTCAAGCTGTGACAGCTGCTGTCTTTGCTACCCAAACAATCTGTTCTGTGCTAATGGTGACTTGTGCACTCCCATTTATTATACAGTCGTAATGAGCAGTGTCCTTAGGAACACAATCTCAGTTAGTGGATTTACATTCTTTGTTGTGTGGGCTCTGCAAAATCAACACCAGCAGAATTAGCAGCTGGTTTTCTAGGGAAACTTTGGAGGAATTTCTTTGTTCCAAAAGTTTTAGTTAATTTTCCAATGATGAGGAGTCATCTAACATCCATCCCATGAGCCTCTATTGAATTCATACTATGTATTCAGAACCCTTAGTATTGGGAAGTACATAAAAAAGAATAATATCCATTTTCACCCATTCATTCAATTAATAAGTCACATATTTGGTAACTCCAAGTTAGAGTGGTTAGACATCGTGTTCTAGTCAGAAGCTCCAAACTTTTTAGTAAATAATAAACAATTTCTTAATCTTCCATACTGAGATTGAATATTTAAGCTCTTCCATATTTGGCTATTGAAATAATTCTTCTGGTCTATGCTGAGTTATTAATGAAGAACCTTATTTTATTTCCAAGTGACTGTCTTCTTGGGAGAGATGTAGGAGGGTGAAAATATTCAATTTGTAAAACTTATCACTTAACTCCTGGTCATTGTGTATACCACTTTTTTTAAGAAAGGAACTTCCTACCATTTATAGTTTCCAGAATATTCCATTCATGTTATTTTTCCTGGTTGAAATCACTAGGGGAGACTAGAGAAAGTATGAAGGAGAATAATTCACTTTGACACTCTGAGATTTCTTCGCCTCTGTGATGTCTCTTTGGAAGCCAAGAGCATTGTTTCAATTTCAAGGGAGCACCATGTTCCAGGCAGATTAGAAGTCTATACCCCATGAATCTCTACAGAATGAAATTTGCATATACACAGCTCTCTCCACAGCCAAAATTTCCCTCATTGTGATAGCAATGTTACCACACAGAATCCAACAGAGAATCTTAAAATGAATAAATTTAACACATAATTTCTTCTTGTGTGGGGTAACCCATACTTGTCCAGTCTTGACTGGACAGCGGTTTGTTCACATTCCAAATATTACTTTTTCTAGAGAATAAGAATAGAGGGTATATAGTAGGCCCATAACTGTGCTAATGAGGCCTGTGTAAGGACAGGCTTAAGGCTGTCATTGACCATTCAGGAATAGAAGCACAGCAGTTCTGCCCCAGTCTGTGATGTTTGTTTGCAAAAAAAGACTGGCAATCATCCCTGGAGAGAAGGAAATGCATGCTGAGACATGTGGCCTGGTCTTTCTCCCTGGGCAGTCCTGATTGGTTTCTAGTGCTCCCACCCACTTCCTCTACTCCTCTACTAATACATCAAGAAAACGCTTGGTGACACATACATCTCCATTCTCTTTGCCTCTGGTACTCCAGTGCATTACTAAGGTGTTCTTGTTGGGCCTATACCATGTTATTTGGAGGGTCACAAATGCCTGAAGCCCAAACACAGGTGAGTAATGGTTGGTGACTCTGATTTCCCCCTTTACCAGCAGCATAGTGTTTGTTCTGAGAAAAAGTTTTAATATAACTATTGACCAAGGACTATACCTCACCTTCTGACTTTCTCCCCAGGCACCCACACATGCTCACATGCTCACATGCATGCACTTGCACACACATTCTTCCTTCCTATAACCAGTCGATCACACACACTCACCTGCAAGCCACCAGAAACAGAGGATGCAAAAATATTGACAAAATGTCTTCAGCAACAAAAGGAATGGAAGCAAACAAACTTTTGTGATGAGAAGGGACTTTGTTGAGCAAGCTCTTTGTAGCAGCAAACTGAAGAATGGCAAAAATTCTCAGTAATTGCAATCCTTTTTTTTCAGTTGATGAAAAGCATAAAGCATAAACTCACCTACTTGACAAAGCCTGTGATTGGGCACAAAGCCTGTGATTGTTTTGTGTCCTTTTTTTTTTAAATCCTTGCACTTCTGTTCATCTTCAAATATGCAAAAGTCTCTTTTCAAAGATAGTCTGCTTTTCTGTTTACTCACATTGTTCTCTGAACACCAGCACATGTGGCAGGGAAGATGAATGTGTGAGCCCAGTGGTATCTGCACACTGGAGACTTTTGCTTTCATGAGGGAGTATGAATTTAGAGTACAGGCGTTTTCTTATCCTTGGTAATTTAGTTTATTCTTTGCCCCTGACAAGCAAGTGAATATGAGTAGAGATGTTAAGAGCTACAGTTTTCCCCCATACTTAAGACAGGATGTATTATCTAGTGAAAGATTTTAAACATGGGGAACAAAGAGATCTTAAAAGGAATCCAGAAAATGCTGATAGCTGGCTCTCTGGACACATGTGAAGACAGTATGGGAGATGCCACACTAAAGTAATAATGCTACTCTTTGAGAATATGAAGGGTTATTAAACACAAAGATTAGTCATCCTTATGTGTCGGATGTGACCTTGGGCAACTTACCTCTATTTGGCTCCATTGTAAAATGGAGATAATAACAGTACTTACAGAATGGTTGTGAAGGTTAAATTAGGCACATGAAAATCTTTAGAACAGTTTCTAGCATAGACTAAGTTTTCAATCCGTGTTCTTACTACTGTGCCATTCCTGTCCTACATGAAGAATCAAACATCAGTCTTATTTTTTAGTACTTTTTTAAGCCACACCCTTGCTAAATGCTTTATTTTCACATTTAAATATTTAAAACAACTCTATAAAAAAGAGTTCATTCCCATTTTACTAATGAATGAAAAGTATTATGGTGCTTAGAGAAGTTGCTGAAAGACTCTTATAGAATTTAGAATTTAATTCAATTTCAAAGCTGTTCCCTGTGACCTGCTTGTGAAGTCCCAAATGATCTAGCTGATGAGAACACCCTGGAGGAGGGATAGTGTCTTTGTAGAAGGATTTAGCAAGGTTTCAATAAAGAGGTGGCATCAACTGAGAGCCAAGACTATTTTCTAATGATGAAATTAGTGGAGCAAGGATAACCATGTCAAATGTACTTATGGAATAAGCAATGTTTGTCTGCATCCTGAGAATTTCTTGAATAAAACAAGCCTGGATTTGAATCTAGCTTATCAGCTAAGTGAACTTGGGATGATTACTTAACCTCTCTAACTTCAGTTTTCTCATCCAAAAGATAAAAATAAATAGTACCAGACACATGGGATTCTTAAATAAGAAATACATTTTTATGAACTTGGTACTGTTTCTGGCATATAGTTTATGCTTAGTATAGATTTATTATCATAACTAGCATTCAATGAGGGACTCTCTGAGTAACAAGAGTGTGTTCACTGTAACTGGAGACACCAAGAAATAAGGGTTAAGGGGCATCTGTAAGTCTCTTATGACAGTATTATTCCATGATTCTTCTTTTTCTTCCTCTTCCTCTTTCATTTCTTCATATTCTTCTTTCTCTCCTTTTATTCTTCTTCTGTTCCTTCTTTGTGGGAAAGATACACATAGTAAATATGGATCAACCATGGTGAAACTAGTGGGACTGCTTTCCTATTGTATCTTCAGTATGATTATAATTATATAGCATGTAAAATTTCTATAAAATCTTTTATGTTATTTCTATAAGCAAGAAACATTTGGGCCTTTCTACTGCTATTGCTACTTTACAAGCTACAGAAATGAGACTGTATAGCACCAAATTATATAATAAAGATAAGCATCATTCTAAAAACATCTCAATTAAGCTGAGCAACCTTTAATTTTATAATAGGGCATTTTACTTTGCTATTATTACATATAATTAAATATAAAATCAAACAATAAGGGGCTGGAGCGGTTGCTCAGTGGTTATAGTGCTTGCCTGGCACGTGTAAGTACACGAGTTCAAACCCCAGCACCACATACACAACAAAGTCTCAGAGCAACGAAAGCCACATGAAAAACTAAATAAAATTATTTCTCTCTCTCTCTCTCACTGTCCTTCTCTCTCTAAAAAAAATCAAACAATAATATGGAAAAACCTCTTTCAAAGAAAAGAAATCTATTTTATCAATCTATAGGCAGTGTCCTAATGTTCTAGGACATACAAATTACTTAATGAATATATGTTTCAAATGAACAAAAAGGTTGACAAATTATAATAATTTTCTGGCATATTGAGAAAGGTGGATATATGTATGGGAAGGTATGGGAAAGAGGGGTAGATAAAAATAATTTAAATCAATGGTGCATAAAAAGATTTATACACTATAGTACCGGAACCCCTTGACCCTGGGAAATTATAAACTCCGGGTTTTCTTTCACAAAAGAGAAAAATAAATCTCTGTAGGTACCAACTGTACCATAAAATTAACATGATAAATTTCTCCTTATTTAACCCGTTACATTTCCCTAAATAAATAATGTAAGCACATAAACTCCTGTCCTTCCCCTCGTTGCAAAGTGCTGGGTTATTATTATAGAAATAGCACCTTGGGTGTATGGTAGAAGATTACCCTAGGTACAGGTGCAGTGGCATGCTTCTGTAATCCTGGCTATTCAGGAGGCAGATGCAGGAAGATCGTGCATTTCAGGTCAATCTGGACAACATAGTGAGATTCTATTTTAAAAATAAAACTTTTTTTTCTCTAAGGAGCTCCAAGAACATTTATAAATGCTACTTATTGCTGAATGGAGTGGAATGAATTAATGGAACACATTCAACAAGAAGTCAGATACCTGTTTTATGGCTGTTAAGTCTCCATGAATAATATTCAGTTGTGAAAACAAGTCACTTTTGCAAATATAGAAAATGACAATCGGTACAATAGTTCAAAGTAGTACAGACATTTCATAAAATTGAATCCAAATATACCCTGACTCTCTGAAAAATATTATTTGGCAATATCTCTTCAAAAATAGCCATTAAAATCTGATAGAATTTTATAGATTCTTCTCTCAAAATAGGGAAGCTAGCTTTTTGATGTCAATGATTCATTTCTACTTCCGTCAATCCATCCTTTCCTCAATTCATGAATAACCTCGTCCTAGTAGTAACTCTAAGCTTTCACTAGTTTTGTTTATCACATGAAATTCTATTTGCCCTTGCCTGTGAAAAATATTTGCACTATTTTGAAACCAAAATTAAAATTAAAAGACATAAAAAATTAACTGGTTTAATAAAGACTAGGGAGGTATGAAACACATATGAAAGAATTTCTGGATTATTAATTTCCCTGCATCTAATGTGACGTAGAATGATCTTGTTATATCTCCTGGATTTTTAAATTCATTCTATTATTTACTTTTTCTTTTGGCAAGGCCAACAATATTTATTTCTGTGAATTTACTGTAATACAATTTTGAACAAAATATTTAGTTATTTCTGGGTCTACCATAGCACTATCATTCTAAGGATTGCTTTCAAAAATTGAAAAAAATATGAAAAATTCATCAGTAGCTTCATAATACAGGTCATTATAAGTACATGAAAAGAAAAAGAGCTCTTTTAAGATTCCAGTTATTTCCAGCTTTTATTTAGTTTGTCTTTGAGTGTTTGATTATTATTTATTTTTGTCCTTGCCTTTTAATATTTTCTGATTTTATTCAATGCTGTTTCTTCCAGGGCAAGAAACATGTTGGTATTCATGATACTACATAAATAGCATGATTTAAATAATATGAAGCATTCTTAAACTGTATAGTAAATAGAGAAAACACTAGCTATAAGGGAGTTTTCTCTCAGTCCTAAAATTTCATCCCTTGCACATGACATCAATTAACATCTTTATACAGGTGACTCAAACATTTATAACCCCAGGCCAGAATTCTCCTCTGGTCCCTAGAAGTTTTACATATTTCTTCTTCTAATATTGACTCTTGGATGTCTTAAAGGCATCACAAACACCATGTGTCCAAACTGAACTTTGGATTCCCCTCTGCCTTCTCTCATCAAGTACTTCAGTGGTCCACCATGGAATGGCATGATCACCCATCCATTGTGCCAGCCAAAAACCCAGAAGTAATTTGTCACATTCCCATCCTTCACTCCCTTGTATCCAATCTGTCACAAATTCTATCCATTTTGCCTCTTAAATAATTCTCACAAACCCTTTCTCATCTTGCATCCCTGACACCATAACTTTGCTTCTGTACCTCAACCTTGGTTGTGCCTGTGTTCCTTCCTTTTGTTCTCTAAGCTCTCTGGATCTCCTCCAATATTAGACTCATATTATGGCCCAACTGACAGTTTGGACAGTTTGTTTTAATTTTGTTTCTCTGTGAGGTTTTTTTTTTTTTTTTTGGAAGGAGGGGGATTGTTCGTTTTGTTCTGAGCCAATAATAACTAATGCACATCTCACTTTTCTGATAACCTGATTAAAAACAGTTGAAACTGGGTGTTCTTTTCTTCCATTTATCACTGTCTTCTAACTTTTAATATCCCGTAGTCCCTAATATCTGTCTGGACAAGCCACTGAGATTTCAACCATTTTTCCTGAAACACTCTTCCTCTTCTACTGTATAATCATTCTGGATTCCTTCTTTATGTTTTCATTAACCCATTGCTTCTCAATTAGAAGAGTAAAACAAGAATTTTCCTTCTCGTCTTCTTAAACTGACTTTTAAATTTCAAATCTTCAGCAATATTACTGAATTGCTTCTCTTCCTCCATCTAAAAAAGATAGAATGTTCTCCTGATAATAAGGTCCTTCTTCTTCTCATATATTAGTAAAGTCTAAAACTGACTTATGAATAAAGCCATAATTTCAATCTCCACAATCAAAGAACATCTGTAAGACTATATAATTAATAAGTACAATGTCATCTTCAGTCCACCAGAGCATGGAGTGAGATCCAAGAGCCAGTGAACAAGCCTCGTGTTTCCAAAGTGAGTGCTTTGCAGTTTCCTTGTTCTGCCCTGAAAACAACCAAAGCATGAAAGCGAAACTGAATTTGTGGCAGCTGAATTAGCAATTTCTACCTATTCGGAACGCAGGATGGTTGTGATTGAAAGAATCTGGCCTCCATCCTGCAGATCTGGCTGAAAAGCACAATAATAATAAATGGAAATTCCAGCTGCATCTTCATTCTCTTGCCAGATGTGCCAGTAAAGTTCAAAGTTAAACTTCAGCAGCCTACACATAAGAGCCAGTTCAACCAGTGTCTGCCAAAACCCCCTGGTGCCACCTGTGTTTGGCTACAGTTGCCCTGGCTTATTCTGCCAATAGCATTTTGTTGAGCTCCCACTGGGTACACCTGCACTTGACTTAAGGGCAGGCGATCCATTGGCTTGCTTAGGCCACTCCTATAAAAAAAAATGACACTTTTTATATAACATATTTGTCCAACTGTAAAATAATAGTCACTCTTCAAGGATAAAGACCCTGAAAGTACTATGAAAAATCCCCTGAGGCCACATTTAAGACCTAAAGCTACATAATTGATCAGGATAGTCCAATGACAGCCATTCAACTTCAAGAATAACCCACATAGTATCTATAACTCTAAGTCCAAAATAATCATATCTCTACCAAAATCTTGATTTCTGAATGCTTATTTTTCTACTTAAATTCCTGTTCTTGTCTGCATGCCTCAAGGTTTCTGGCCCAATGCACCAGATTGTAATACTTCCCAAACTTGTTTTCTAGTTGCTTACACAACTTGAAAAGCATAGTCCTCTCCAGATAAACTACCTGTGTTTGTAAAACTCCTGCACAGAGACACTCTTAGAATGCTGATGTCCTGCCAGGCATGGGGATACACTCCTGCAATCCCAGCAGCTCAGGAGTTTGAGGATGGAAGATCACAGGTTTGAAAAGCTAGGCAATTTAGTGAGGCTCTAAGCAACTCAGTGAGACTCTGTGTCAAAATGAAAAATAAATGAGTAAGTAAGTAGGTAAATAGCTGGGGATATGGCTCAGTGGTTAAATACCCATAACGAAAAAAGAAGCAAGAACATCGATGTCCTTCTGGCAGCCAGCCACCCACGAGAAAGAATTGAAGAGTTAACTTTTAGAGGACCATTTCTTCTTCTGTTATTTAAACACCAGTGAATCCTTTGTTTGGGGGTAGAAGTGAACCAGAAATTTGTCCACAAATGTCCAGGCAAAAATATTAATGAAAATTGCCCCTATACCCTTAATTTTCTATGAGAATAATTGTTTCTTTGCAACCACCAGGCTCAGTTATTCCTTCCTGCATGAACTCCGCATTCCCATGGACAGCATCATAGTTCAGCCCATGACTGCCGAACTGAGCAGAGTAAACTTTCCTTCTTTTACACGTAAAATTCTCCTGTATACTTTGCCCATGGTACAATCACAAAAGATTCAACATTAACCATAGAAAAATCATCAGCAGTACAATTAATAGGTCTTTGAAATCACACATTGAAAATTAAGAATTGAAAACATTAAATCTGTTACTGCCAAGGAAATGCATTGTGTTATTACTGAAGAGATGAAAAAAAAGTCCCTGTGGTACTTCCTGATACACAAGCTAATTATGAAGGTACGAAGCACATAAGTGAGACTGGGCATGTTGGATCATATTTGTGCATGACAAAGAAATGGATTACAAATAGGAAACATTCATATTTTGCTTAAGTATTGCTGTCCGTTACATTACCGTAAACAGTGTGCAATTTGCTCAAGCTCTCTTTCCAAGTTGGCAGCATTAAGTCTGATTAGAGATGATTTCAAAGATGTGTGTAGTTATTTTTAATTCATAAGATATACCTTATTAATAATTTCATGAAATTAAATAAATCGAAGAATTTTGGCTATGAAAAGACTGAATGGATTGATAGTAACTTTTACCTATGACTTGACTATATTCACCTCACCTGTAAATGTAGTCTATTAAAGAAAAAATCATCTTGAAAAACATCCCCATATGTGTACAGACTGCATAGTAAGAAAGCTATAATTCATTCATCTGTTCACTCTTGTGGCAAATATTTATTAAGTTCAAGGTATAGTTCCTGCTACAGAGACTATACCATAGTAACTGATATGCTATAAATAATTAAGATTTGTGAATTTACAGAACATAGTGATAACTAAGAAGTAAACTCTACTTAGAGATGAAATGTATTTAAAAGAACAACATATTTATTACTAATGGCACTAGTATAAGGATAACATGCTATATTAATATACAACTGTGTATATTTTTATATGTGATTGTATAACATAATTGAAAACAACAAAAATGATTATGTACAATGATTTTATTATTAATGGTGCTATCACAGAAATTCAATGATATCAATTCATATCATATATAAATATTGTGTAAGTCTATAGATGATTGTTGTCAGAAGAGTATGCAAAAAATTAACTATGAATACCGTGAAGTACATATTAAATAATAGCATGGTATTTGAGATTATGATATCCAAAGTTGTCAATGCAAGGAAAATTAGTATTTTAATATAAACATTATGCAAATATAAACATATTTGTGTGTATATACACATATACATGCATATAACACATACATACATGATTACATGTGTGTGCACATGTATCCTATTCATCAGTAGACAGAATACTGGAAGGTTTTGATGAAGTGTTAGATATTTATAGTGTTCTGCCAAATGAGAACGCACTCACTTGAATTGGGGGTGGTGACGATGTGTGTGATAGCACCTTGTGTTCTCAAGTCTTTATGCCAGGCCTCTCTAGGACTCATTCTTCATACATACATATCTGCCACAAGTCTTTGAGGTAGAGTTTATCATCCCTGGGCCTTGGAGGCAAGAATTAAAGTTTTAAAACTTGACACACTTGCCCAGTGTCCCACAAGGAGTTACTGGTCATAAGCTAAGATCCGAATTGAATTGCTACTTAACTGCTGCATTCTATGGATGTCACCATTTAGAAATTTTTCAGATAAACATCTCCTTGCTAATTCTTGCATATCTTTTTTTTATATACTCTTTTGTCTACTAAGGTAAATATTATCTGGTTCAGAAAGAAGACTATCTGGAATTAAAATCTAAAGATCCTATCTGATAGTTATGGTTTCATTCAGTAATTAAGTTTTGGTTAACATTTTTGTTCTCTAAGAAAATGTGATTTTTTACAAAAATTTATTCCCATCTTGATTACCAATTAATATGTGTTGATTGTGCACCAGATACAGAACCCTGTGTCAAATTTCAAGGATGGAAAATGAATGTGGAGCTATTTATGCTGTTGTGTTGTTTTTTAATATGAAAAACTTGGCAAAGAATTAACATCTAAGCTTTGTAAAAATGCATTATAGTAGAACGGAAGAGAATTCTTCTTGATAGAAACCAACTATTCTGAAAGTTTAATAAATATGAGGATTATTTTTTAAAGTGCATATCTTTTTGTTTGTGATGTAAATAGTTGGCCTCTCAAAAAACTACTTGGCTTTATTTACCATAGCAGAAAATAGTCATCTCATATTAGACTCTCTATTCTATAATATTTATTTCTTTTTCTTTTGGTATGAGGGATTGAACCCAGGGACACTTTACCACTTAGCCATACTCCCAGCCCTTTTTATATTTTATTTTGAGACAGGGTCTCTCTAAGTGGCTGAGTCTGGTTTTGCACTCGCAATCCTCCTGACTCAGCCTCCTGAGTTGCTGGAATTTTAATTACTACATAAAAATATTATCCATATTTATTAAATATTTTGAAATAAGCTTGTTTAGTAATGGAATAAACTGAAGAAGCAAAATATAATATTTGATGAAAATTGGCAAAAGCAAAAAAGTAGATGCAGCTTTTTGACATTTACAATTAATTCCACACAAATATTTGTTTAATCAGACAATGTGGTTAATCATCAAGGTGAAATTCAAAGTTGCCAACACTGAATGCTGGTGTAAAAGTTAATAAATTCAGTTCATAATCATTATGCACATGCTAGTTATAATAATTTACTGTCCATACCAAATCTTTATAAGCATTGTAATTAAATATAAAATGCACATTAGAATTATAATGAGTAATTAGGGCAACATAACTAATATGCATGCAAGTCCCAAAGCTCATTAAAATGTTAAAAGACAAAACCTGTTCTACCTAGTGTTTTTGCATATTTTCTATAGCTAAAAGAATATCAGTAGCCTGTGCATTGTTTTACCACTTTGGTTTCTATAAATTATGCATTTAAAATGCCCTGTAAATATTTGGTTCAGTTACCAAATACAGTCTTAGTTGCATCTTGGAAGAGACAAGTTCACGCGTGCATATGCGCACACACACCCCACATCACATCACATCATAGCATCTTATTTGATGCTTTTGCTGGTTCACTTCATAGAATTACTTCAGTAAGAGGAACATAAAACTATCCTGGACCATTATGTTATGGGGCAGGCACACAGTGGAACACAATGGAAAGAGTTTGCAGATAATAAGCACAACGGGGAGCAACATCTTGACCAGTCTTTACCCTTTATCCAACATAGTTGTACTCATTTCCTACTAAGAATTTCCAATTTAAAAAATGGCAAACTCAAATTCCCACAGAGAACTCACATTAAGCACTTATCCAAAATGATAACAAAAGTAGAACACAGTGCTTCTGACATTATTCTGGAACCATTCATCCTGCATCTTTTATAAACAAATACATAAATTACTTCTAATATGCCCAGTATACACAGATCAACTTTCTACTTCAAAAATCATATCTTGCAATTTACAAACATTGAATAGATTATTTGGCTTCCTAAATACATTTCCGATTTGCCTAATGACAGTTTTCTGGAAAAAACATATGTTTATATCATTAACAAATGTATCTACTTATTTGATCAAAATACAAGTTGGTTTATGTAGAACGTATAACTTTTTCAGGGAAATTTTAAACTTTAAATTAAATTATAGATGAACTATATGCAGAAATTCTGCAATTTCCATATCCTTACTATCTTACTCATTAAAATATGTTTATTAGAATACTTTAAGAAATGTACATTATTGGAAAATTGTATTTATATAAATGTTTAGCCATATAATACAAATATATTTAATTATCACTTATTCCTTGAGCCTAGCAAGATTATTCACATTAAATATAACTCATTGGAATTTAACTGCATTGAGTTGAAAAAGCCTAGAGGGTAAATTATACCAAGAATATAGAAGTATAATATTTTATAGAGACAATGCATTCATTCATTATATTCATTTATGCAACAAAAATGTTTAAAGTATCTATTGTGTTCCTGAGAGTGGGTAAGGCCTTAGAGAAGCCTGGAATGTCATGACACAGAAGTGAATTCTTAACTCTTTTAGAACTTTGAGTAGGAACCATTTAAATCTATTGTCAGCTACTAGCACTGAGTAAATGAATGGGAAATAGACTATGATCCAGAATAAACATGGAATCAACATAAGACACATGAAAATGGAAAAACATCTCCAAATTTCAAAATGCATACCATTTGTAATCACTAATGTAATAGGGATTCTTAACAACGGTGGATTTCATCATGTTTCTTAAGATCTCTAATAACACTTTCCTGCCATGCTGATTTCCCACAGTCCTTGGTTTGCATAGCATTTGCTGCTGTTTTTGCTTGCATGGGCAGCTGTTTTCTCTGCGTATATCTTTGTTCTTCACATAAGAATAAATATTATTCATATTGAATAATTCTGAAATCCACAATTCATTTCAGGTACTCAATCTTTAAAAATAGAAATAAACTACACTTTCTCTTCAAGGCAGACTCATTGAGCTCTCTTTGGCTTTGCTTCCCTGACACCTAGTTGTGTATATGGTGTTGGGTTTGAACCCAGATGCTTGCACATGCCAGGCAAGTGCTGTAACTGCTGAGCCACTGCCCCATCCTATCCAGGTTTGGTATGGAAGAGGCTTTGAGACTGAATGAGTTTGGAAACTTCTACCTATTAGTAGTAGTTTGGATAATTTCTTGACAAATATTGGCTCCCTTTCATCTCCAAATATACATGGTAGGCTTGACCATATGACTGCTTTAGCTAGTGGGTATTCTGGATGTGATAGAGAATGGATGGATGAGTGAGAAACAGATGTGAATCATTGTGTGTTGCTAAAATATTGTGGCTATTTGCTTCAGAGAATTATTGTGGCTACAACTGACTAAAGTATAACATTAGCCTAAAAGGTATCTGTGACTGCTTTCTGAGACAAAATATGTTGGAGGATCCTTAAACAAAATTGAATTGAATTTTTTTCTAGAATTGTATTGTATTGTTCAGAGTATATGCATATAGTATTTCAATGCCTGTTTATCCTGTACTGGATGTGCTATCATATGGTATATGAAATTAATTCCTTGAGTTAACCATTTCATTTCAGATGTTTTGCTTTTTATCATATCTGAGTATTCTAAGCAATTATATAAGTATATATATATATATATATGTGAATATAGATGTGTATACATGTATACATATTCATCTAAGTAGAAAGAAATGAAAACACGTAAGGTATCATAATATAGTAAAACTTACTAAAACATGATGGTGATATATTCGCCAACATTGTATACAACATTGGAAATTTTAAACATAAAAATTGTAATGCTACAAAAAATTTCTATTCAGCAACACCTTACTTTGCATACATCAAAATCTGCAAAATTTTTGTGATAGAATTGAATTATTATTGTATTCTTTACTCAGTCAACAAGAGTAATATTTCATTTTTTTAATTAGGGCCTATTATGTTTGGCACTGGTATAAGGACTTGGGATGCAACATTGAACAAAACAAAGGCTTTTCCCCCATGGGATGTACATTTCAATGAGAGACACAATTAGTAAACAAAGAAATAAATATATACCACATTGAGCAGAAATCATTGGTATGGAGAATAGTAATGTCAAGAAGGAAACGGTTACAGGATGAATGGCTTAGGATTATTATTTTGTGTATGCTAGCAGCAAGGTTCTCTTTATTTATTTATTTAATTTAAAGAAAAAGAGGGAAAGTTAGAGAATCAATTTTATTTAGTATTTCATGTGGTCATCTGACCACAAAGTCACTGACACTTTGTTGTGTACATAGTGCTGGCGTACAAACCTGTGTCCTTGCATATGCCAGGCAAGTGCTGTAACCACTGAGCCTCTGCTCCAGCCCTCTCTTTATTAAGGGGAATTTGAGCTATGACTGGAAATAAATGAGGATGCAAGCAAGAAGTGCAGATATCTGAAATATAATCCCATTCAGAATATCCCATTCTGAGGAAATATCAAGTATAAAGACCTAAAGAAGGTCATTCTTGGTATGTATTCCAAAAATGTCATAGTTCGGTATGGCTAAAGCAAGTTGGACATGAGAATGGATAGACCTGTGGTCACAGACATGGCAGGAGGGTCACGTCATTTAGGGCTTGTAGACCACTGTGATGAATTTGATTTGTACTATGAATGAAAAGTATGATTGTGTTTAGCAAGGTTGGAAGATTTGACTTGTTTTAGTTGCACACTGTGATGCTGAGCACTGTTAAGAACAACATGCACAGGGAAGGAGGAAGGGAAACCCAGAAGGAAACCACTGTCATATTTCAACCAAATAAATGATATGTGCTTAAGGAGATGCAGTGCTATTTATATGGATAGGATCACTACTCATTGTATACATGTGTCAAACTATCACACCATAACCCCATTCACATATATAATGATTGCATCAATTAAAAATAAAATTTAATAAAAGGCCCCTGTAATCTCAGCTAATTGGGATGTTGAGGTAGATGGAGGAAAGATCAGACTGGGTAGTTTAGCAAGATCCTGTCTCACAATAAAATAAAATAAAATAAAATAAATACAAAGAGCCGGAGAATGTAGCTGAGTAGCAGAGTGCTTGCTTACCACACAAGTCCCAATTTCAAGTATATACACAAAATAAAAAGAAGTACATAGGCTCGCATGCTAGTTACAGGGGTGGAGAGGAGTGGAGAAATTCCACGTTCATTTTAAAGGCAGATCCAAGAAGATCATAGTCTCTCATTCAGAAATGTTTTCTAGCAACATTGGATGATCTAATAGTAACTATTCAACAAGTGCAGAATACACTCTGCAGAATGAGAGGAGTAAATAAGGAAAATCTAGTGATTTTGACTGAAGGGCTCTAAGTTAGATTGAGATTATGAGGTGAGTGTCAGCTTTATTTTATAGATATTTCTGAGGAGAAGAGGAGAGAGTAGAAATGGTTTTCTAATAATGCATTCATATGCTACTCCTACTGACATAGACTTTCTTTTTTGTCAGTCAGACTTTCTTGACATACTCTTCAGTTGTCAAATTATGTTTGCTGTTAGGCAGAGTATTCTTATACCATGTTTTTATTTAATCATTGTAGGAAGGATGACATTTTTTCCCTTATAAAATATTCTTAGATGCTCCAAAGCTCATATTATTGTTTTTGAAAATTACATTTTTCCTACTACTTCTCCTCCCACATGTTCTGATTTCTGTGAGATATACAGTTTGCAGGTAAAATGTCTCTCCAACTTTGTCATTCTTTTACCATTTACCATGTTTGTTCCAATTTTACTTTCTTTCTCCCTGAATACAATGGCCAAAAACCATGTTTTTTTTTAAAGAGAAGAATAATTCTCTCTGTATGGTACAATTGCTATCACTTGTCATTAGGTTACTTTTCTCCTTGTTTGTAAGCTCATGGCTAGTCTATAGATACAGCACACCTGTTGCACAGCTATGGTCTCTGTTGAAGTGCTCTTTGAACCATTAAGATATCCTTCAGAATGCACATTTCAGCACACAGTGAATTCCTATCTCTAAATAAATGGAGATGTAAAAGTGGTTATAGTTTAATGCTCATTTTCTTACTATGGAATATCTGTAGTTTTGGAAAATATCTCTTGTTTATCATATTTCCTCTAGTCTTGCTAAACTTCTACCATTTTCCCTTGTGCATCTGAGAAGGAAGGAGAAAGAAATGAGTAGTTTACAGTTGTATTTCTATGATATAAATCTTATTTTCCTTTAGTTTCGCTTTTTCTTTCTAGTAATTCAAAGCTTACATTTTCACTTCCTCTAAGACAATGTGTTAAGAATGTAATTCTTTAGAATATATTAGTGATATGAATTATTCATTTTACAGAATTAAACAATTTTAATAACTGAATTTTAATCAACTTTTTCAATGTTCTATTATAAGATTATTGAAGGCCACAGTATCAAGAGGAAATAATAAGCGCTTAAGGCAACTAAGAAATTTTATTCAGTGCTTGTTCAGTAATGGCAGAAATCATACCAGCTCAAGATTTCCTGATGCCTCCAGATTTACTGGAGGAAACTGGTCCTAAATCGGGAGGGAAACATGCTACCCTATCTCCAAGCATATCATTATCACTATCATTTTGTAGACTGATTGTAAGAACCTTAAATATATACACAAATTTAGTTCACTAACATTTCAAAAGATCAATATTAATCTTTAAAAGTGTAATAGAACTTAAAGCATAATAATAAACAGAAATACCCCCAAAGTACTTTGACTGATTAATACAACTAGAAACACTTTCCTTATGAAAAGACATCTCAATAATATTCTCAAGCTTTACAGGTAAATCTAAAGAAAGAATCTGAACTTTTCCAATTTTTAATTTTTTAAGGATGCACTAAAAATAATTTTGTATCAGGAAATTTGTAATACCTTCAATATAAGAATAATGTATTGAAATGCTTTAAAATTCATAAGTTTGTATTGAAGAGTAACTTTTGTTTTGAGACTGTATGTGCTGAGACTAGAGATGCCTTTGGAGAATCCCAACTTCCCAGTTCTTGCAAACTTGTCCAATGCATCCAAATCAATCACATACAGCTATAATTTCAGCATGACTGACAACAGAGAAGAGATCAAATCATGAACAAGTCTAAAGAAAGAAAGTTTGGAGAATAGCTGGGAAAACAGTGAACCATTTAATTCCTATTGATACAGCTGGTGGCCCAATAAATCTCTGACATATTTTACAGTGGCTGCCTCACTGGAGTGAGCATTGCTGACTACAACGGACAGCTAGTTCAAGCTGTAATTTCACCAGTGCTGACCCTTGTCGAAAGCATGATATGAATGGATTCTGCCTAAGCACCAATAAACTACTCATTATGTAACCCTTTCTCTTCTTACTACAGTTTTATATGCTTCTTTTTAAGTCACAAATAAATCATTCACCCATTCATTTGTCCACCTGTCTGTCCTCCAGTGGCCTATAACAGATGTGCACTTTTAATAATTCCATGTAATTCACACCACTATAAATGACTGATAATAGCTTAGTATGCCTTTTGTTTTCCAATAGTTAAATATAATAGCATTAAATTTAAGTTTAAGAAAAGCATCTCTTAGGTTTTAGTCTCAAACAATGGACATATTATTTTCTTTGAGGATTTAAGAAGTCAGTGCAAGGTTGTACACTAATGCTCTTAAAATCAGATTTCACATACAGTCATATATCTTAGCTTTATGAAATTTCTTACCAAATGGTTTGCTTTTGTAGCTCTGGAAGTACAAGAGAATCAGAGACCACAGCTTAGTACATTGTCATATTGGATATTAAATGTTTAATAAAAGCATTAAGGTCAAGTTTACATGTGAAATTTCATTTATCACTGTCTTTCTTGTGAAAAAGAATATGATCTCATCATATGCTTAACTGAATCAATACATTGATCTTCTGTGTTCCTGAACAAATAATGCACCACCACAACTGCATGTCTTTCTAGAAGGGAAAACCTTGCATTACATACACTTTTCATGTTGTATTACATTATGAAACCTAAACCTTGGCCAAGAAAAAACAAGACAAAGTCTATCACATCTGTCTTTCAGAAAAGATGTTCTCAATTAACTACACTAAAAAGCAGAACATGAATAGAATTATGAGAGAGTAAGAAATAATATACTAGTCCAATTTTTAATTAAATTAATCACATGCTTGCAGTAGCGAGGCAATGAATTAAAAAAATAGTTTCTTTTCTTTTATCCATATCTTAACATGATTTCATGCTCTTAAAAGGAGCATGACTGTACAACCCTATTCTCTGGCAATAATTCCTGCTTCAGATAATGTTTTTATTGACTGCTAACTCAGTGCAAAGCACTAAGGTAAACACTTTCCATGAATTGTTTTATGTTGTCTGTGCTGCAATTCTGTGAAGTAGATACTATTTATTTTACACATGAGAAAATTGGGATTTAGAAGAGTTAAGTAACCCAGTGAATGCCTGCTTTTGTTAGACTGCAAAGTAGAGGTTTTTCAATACAGAATTTTACCATTGTGTAAAATGGGGGGAAACTCGAGGTACATTACAAACTGATTATTTTAATCTCCTGAGATGCTGACCAGAGGTTTAAGTCAATATAGAAGTCCTTAAATCATAAAGATTATGATTCGACTATATGTTTAATTTTTCAAACATGGTAAATACTTTTCTATGTGTTTTTCTCTCAGCAGTAATAGGGAGACCTCAGCTTCCTTTAAAGTAAAAGTAAAAGTGAACAATGGAAACATTTGCTTTATGTAAAAAATTTATTAACTATGTGATCTCTTTCTGTGAAATCTGTGATAAACTTTGTAAGATTATCATTATTTCCCACCCACCTTTAAGGAAGACATTTTCAACTATCATTGTCTTCCTCTGTAACCGTCATTTACTGAAGGGGCGGAGCTGTGGCTCAGTGGTGGAGCACCTGATCCCCAGCACTGCAAAAACAAACAAACCTTAAACGTATTTGTCATATCATATATGTTATATCATCTGTTATGCACTGGAAAGCTTAGATTTTCTCCAAAGACTGCCTGGCACAGGTTGCCTTAGTTTAGCTTCTAAAATTCCAGAATCTAGACCAAGGTCAAAATAATTGTTTACCACAGTGTAACCAAACTGTATCTTTTCTGTAGGACTTATTTCATCATAATTTCTTTGTCTTTGAGACATCTAAATTTTCTATCCTGTTTGAGTTCTGTTCTTGGTTGTTGCAGTTATTTAATGCAGCACTTTTATGATTGTCCATCATTTTGAAGTATGAGAGCAGTGGTCGAATTTTTGCCATATGAACTATAGTTTCATTTCAACTATCTTATCTTAGTAAGGCTATTAAAGTAATTTTTGACTCACTCATTTTTCAATAATAAGACTGTACATAACCAAAGCTCTCAGTGAGGATGGCAAAAGAGAAAGAAGGTTTTTGTGTCTGTTGTCATGTAACTAAGAAAATGAATGTTGATTAGGCTTGTTGAGTGCCAAGTACAGAGGTTCTGTTGCTTGCACCTGCAGAGCCTGGAGATTTGGATGAAGAACCTTTCATTATCTTCCTCCCAAAATGACTGGCTAAACAATGCAAGGGAAAAATCCCACTGAGTAAATGGAAAAGAAAGTCTCTTCTTTTCTGAGCATCTAATCACACAGGTGTTAAATACCCGCTGTTGACCCTTTTGCTGACTTTCCCCAACATCTGCTCTTTGCCCTTACCTGTATCTATCTCGTAACATTCCTTGGAACTGGAATTTTTCTCACTGTGTAATTGCTTCAGCTCACAGTCATATACAATTTGGCACAAGGGTGGTGTCTTAAATGTCAGCAGCACATATATATATCAGTCTTTTTTAAAAGATTACATTTTACTGGTGAATTTAAGAGACTCATGCACTTACTTTCCTTGCTACTTTTGTGTTATGGAACTATTTCACCTGAACAGAACACAAAACTATCTTCATAATAATTACAGAAACATAAACACATGAAGATGCATACATGTATACTCCTACCCTTAGCAAGTATAGTTTACGTTGCTAGTACAATTCCAAAATTTACACAGCAATGGCAAGAGTATGTGTTGAAAGAAATAGACTCTGGGAGCAATGACTCAGGTTCAACATTTAATCATTTTTCCAAGGAATGCCCAATATGATTTCTTAAAACATGGAACAACTTAGTGTAAAATGACTGTTTCGTACAATTTAATCAAGTATACTTATAATTTTCACTATTACAGCTCCAGTTGGAAATTTAAATAGTTACAAATATTTTCTGGGATATCTATCCCAAGAAAGTAAATAACCATATCCTTAAGATGCAAATAATTGAGTGTTTCTCCTCACATGAAAATTAAGTACAATATAGTTTATTAGCACTCAGGATCTTGTGGAACCAATGATGATTGTTCATCTTAAAAGTCAAGGATCACATAAATGGGAAGGTGGAATAGACCTTAAAAATTCAGTAGTCCAGTAGTCCAACATATACAGCTATGTCTTAAGAAATATCAAGCCCACAAGATGCTATTAAAGAAACCTACTGGGTATAATCAGACATGTCTGTGTTTGTTCACAGAAACTTTTATTTACACAAAGTATTAGAGTGCAAAATAGTATCACTCAAAATCTCACCAAAATTGTTCAGGCATTGTCAGTTAACTAAAAGGAGTTGACTATGCCCAGTGTAACCGATGATCTAGTTAATTACTTTTTCTCAATTCCTCCCATCTGTATGGAGTAGCCAATGACTTTCTCATCATCATAAATAGTTTAGTCAGCTTTTTGGTTGCTGGTTTTTAATTTTTTTTTTAATTTTAGTTTTTTAAAGAGAGAGAGGGAGAGGAAGAGAGAGAGAAAGAATCAATTTTATTTAATTTTTCATGTGGCTTTTGTTGTTCTGACACTTCATTGTGTACATGGTGGCGGGATTTGAACCTGTGTCCTCGCACATGCAAGGTAAGAGCTATAACCACTGAGCCATTGCTCCAGCTCCCCGCCCTATTTTTTTGTTTGTTTGTTTGTTTTTGTATTTTTTTCTGCCACTAAAATACCTGAGAAGAACTATTTTAGGAGGAAAAGTTTATTTAGGGGCTCATGGTTTCAGAGATCTTGGTCCTTAGAAGGCCAGCAGGCCAGCTCCTTTCTTTAGGTCTCTGATTGAGGCTGAATGTCATGATGGAAGAGGGTTGATGAGGGAAGCAGCTCAAGGCATTGCCAGGATGCGGGAGCAGGAGGGAGTCCATGCCAGATATGAAATATATATCCCAAAGGTGTTCCCCCAATGACCTACTTCCTCCAAACACACCCTATCTGCTTACAGTTACCAGTCAATCCACCATTAGGGGATAAGCTCACTGATTGAGTTAAGGCTCTCATAATACAATTATTTCTCCCTAACTTTCCTGAATCATCTCACATGATCTTTTGGGGGCATCTTTCATCCAAACAGTAATAATAAGATATCTACACCAGCCTTCTTGCTGGTTCTCTTCAGACCATGTCCACAGAACAGTCAAAGAATATTTAAAGAATTGTTATATAAATAAGCCTCTTAGGTTAAAAATCTCCCAAATATCACTTACTTAGAGTAATATTCAAAACCTTCACCAGATGCTACAAAGTCTGGACCCCCGCTGCTAGCCAACCATCTCTTCAGGACTCTTCTCACAGTTTCTGCTCAAGCCATCGACGGCCACTTTTCTGTACTTTAAACAGATGCCAAACTTCAACTTCAACTTCAACCAACTCAAACATGCTCCTCTCACTTAGGGCCTATATCTTCCCTATTTCCTCATGTAGCCACATGACTCCTTTTTTCACATGATGTAATTCTCTGCTCAAGCATTATCTTAGGAGTAACCAGCTCCATGGTTACCCTGTATAAAATAATGTGCATTGCTATTCTCTTACCCTGCTTTGTTTTGGTCTGAGTTTTTTCACTGAGTATTAGCCCTATGAGGGAATGTGCTTATTTTTTTACTAATGTGGTCTCTGATATAAATATTTGTTGAACTGATGAAGAAATAAAAAATACATAAGTAAATAAATCCTCTTCCTCTCAGTCATTTCCAAAAGATACATAGTAATATGAAATTTCATGTGCCTAAGGAAAATCAATAGTGTTTAGGTTAAATTTGTAATTTTCACTACAAAAAGAATCCGTACAAGAATTCCCTCTCTACACTGATTTTCCCACAACCCATAACCCTTTAATTCACTACCACACAAAATTCTCTTAGGACATTTTCCTATGTGCATTATTATGAGTTATTGATTTGCCATTTATCCATGCTTCCATAAGACATTTTAGTTATCTTTCCTTTCACAGTAACCTTCATAGAATTCCATAAACACCAAAAAACAGGATCATGTCCCTTTAACTTATGTGGTAAAATATCCAGTGCTAAACCATATGCACACTGTACTGCATAAAAGCCTTTTAATGACAAATTAGATTTTTATTTCGGTTCATTATGCCTGGGTTTTCAGGCAATGTTCCGGATTTCATGCTTTTGTTTGTAATGAGTCATGGCCCCCTTGACAAACAAGAGAGTAATTAAACTAACCAGGTTATCAATAGAAGCTTGTGATGGATCTCGTGTTGCATATGGTTATTTCATCTTCGATAATAGTTGGATATCATAAACTATTATAGCCTGTTAGTGTGACAAAGAAAGAGATGAAAGCCTCAGAGAACAATGGTGAAAATCCAATCTTACCTGAACCTCTTTACAAGTATAGCGTCATAATACTTGACAGATGAGTGGAGTTTTATTTATAGGTATCTTTTGTATATTTTATTTCTTTCTAGAAGGGGGTATGAATCTTTGCTCAAAAAATAATATTAAAAAGTATAGAATTATCTCATATTCTATTTGTGTATATGTATGTGCATACGTATATAATTATATATATATGTATGTGTGTATATTAGCTTGTAATATATTCTCAAACATTTTTGGTATATATTCATTATTTTTCAACTAGTTATTAACAAGTTTTTAAATAAAAATATGCATTTGTAATTTTTTTCTGGAACTATAAATGGAATCTTCACTATTAAGAATAAAATACCACAGAGAAATAGAGGTGCAACAATTTCAAAATGAAGTATTTCCCTTAACAGAAAGTGAGGAGGGGTTGGAGTGGTGGCTCAGCAGTTATAGCACTTGCATGGCATGCATGAGGACACGGCTTCAAACCCCAGCACCACGTATACAACAAAGTGTCGGAGCAGCAAAAGCCACATGAAAAACTAAAACTAAATAAAATATATTCTCTCTCTCTCTCTCTCTCTCTCCACTGTCCCTCTCTCTCTTAAAAAAAAGTGAAGAATTTACTAGAGCATTTTAAAAGAAAAGGCAATGTTCTCTTGTAAGAATATTTATTTCCATTTTCATATTGGCCACCTCAAACCCTGTACTTTTTTTATTGCTTCCCAAAGGAATCTTAGCTATATCCAGAATACACAGGTAATCAGGTGGTATTTCTGAATGAAGTAGGTATTTGCATCTTCAAGGATCCCATTGTATTGAATTCTCTCCCATTGTGCTATTTAACATTTATTTTAACTATGTTAAAAGCTTGGTGGAAATGCAAACATCCATGAAAAGACACCTTCCTTCCTCCATGATTCTTCTCCTTACAATCTTCCCCTCTCTGTGATGGGTAGTCTAACTAACCTTCCAGTCATTTTCACCCCCTCAAGTCCCCTTGACTCATCTCTTTTATTCTCATATCTTACAGCAGTCCAGGGATCTTGGGATCTCTATCCTCACAACAGATCTCAGTCCCAGCCACTCTCTACCACTTGCTCTGCTAGCACCCACACATGGGCCACTATCGCTGGCCTTCCTGGTCCCAGCTTCCTCCTCTTTTACCCTGGCCTTCAAAATGTCTTTTCTTTGACACAGCAACCAGAGTGAACCAGAGTGATCCATCTAAACCACAAGCTAGGTCACACCCCTCCTCTGCATTGACTCAACATTTCGCTCAGCAAAGCCAAATCAAGTACATAGCCTTCTCCAGGTCCCACCTGATCTCCAGTCCTGCTCCTCTTGGGCCCTAGCCCTGATGAGACCCCTCCTTCCTCTTTGCTTCTGCCACACTGATCTTGCTGTTTCACCAACAAGCCAGACTTGCTTCAGCCTCGGGGTCTCACTGCAGACTGTCCTTCCTTCCTGTAAGGCTTCTGCAGAAGTCCACAAAGATGAACTATTCATTTGCCCCTAATCTTCTTGTAAGTCCTTCCTTCCTTCCTTCTCAGAGAGGTCTACAGATAACCCCAAAGCGCTGCATCCATTTCTTGCTCTAATTCTTCCTACTTTGCTACTGCAGGAGGTTTGCTGTTGTTGTTGTTTTCTGTTTTACTGTATTTTTTCCTCAGCCTCTAACAATTTGTTTAAACTCCTTTGTTGTTATATTTACTGTTTATTGTGTGACCTCATACCCTAACACTTCTAGAATGCAAGGCTGATCACATAGCAAATTTGATTTCTTTGTGCCTTGAGAATGGCCTGGCACATACTGGTGGCTCAGTAACCATCTGATGAGTAATGGAATGGCTGTGTTACAAAAATGTTTTTAAGTGTCACTCTCCACTAGGCATTGTGCTTTGATTTCTGAATGTGCAAAGATGAATTGGATTTTTACCCTGCCATCAGGGGCTAAGAAACTTGACATATCTATAAAATAATTATGACACAAAAGGGGAAATGCAATTTATATATACTACTTGTAGAAGGAATACTACTCAACTCTTTCCAACCAAAGCAAGAGAGAAGAGTATGGAGACCATATCATCTGAAATGGGCTTTGGATAAATGGAAATGCAGAAAAACAGTATCTAGATAGGTGAAGCCATGTTACAAAAGTACTAATTGCTAACCCCATGGAGAAAGCAGGGAAAAACAGAATGTAAAGGGTTCCAGACTTGCAATCAAGTGCTGTGTGACCCTAGACAAGCTGTTTAACCTCACTGAACTTCCATTTTCACATTTGTAAAAATGGGGAGAATACCATCTAGCTTAGAGAATTGCTGTGAGGAAATCAGGGACGTAAAACACCTGGTCCATTGACTAGCTCCTAGCGATCACTCAATAAATGAGAGCTATTATTGGAGTGTAGTTTGACTGGAGTACAGATGAAGTGTTCCCCTCACCATGCCATTTTTCCAACAGGAAGCAAGAGCAAAATGTATTGCATTTACTCTGTACTCCCTGTGAACATTCATCTATTGTCCCACTTGAAAAATGAAGCTGAAAATGACTAGTCTTGCATTTAAAGCATAAAACACTGAAAATGTGATGCATGGGCCTATCGGGCGTAGGATTGCTTTGAGTATAGAAGAAATAAAAATATATGTATGTTATATTTCTGCTGAAGATTATTTTTCCTTACCAACCAGGTTTTATTTTTTCATTTTCAGTTGCTCCTACGATTCAGGAAATTAAATCGGGCACTGTGATCCCCGGACGCAGTGGATTGATAAGGTGTGAAGGTGCAGGTGTGCCGCCTCCGGTCTTTGAGTGGTTCAAAGGAGAGAAGAAGTAAGGACTTTGTGATGATTACTGTGTTTTGAGCACTTTGAGCTAATGTGTTTGTGGTTCAGATGCTTACTTTACACAATTTCTTTAACTGGCTTGAATGATTCTCCACAACCTCCTCACTGGCAGGTAGTTGGAAGGGGCCCACATGGGAGGGATGAGTAGCTAGAAGCATCCAGAAGAAAAGTCCACATTGGTTTATTTAATCTCAGAAATGCCTGTAAATCCCCCAGCGCTGATGCATTTCATTTCTTTCCCTCCTTTCTGAACCAGCACACCAAGCCTCTTCCTGGCAACCATGTTTACTCAGGAAGTAAACCCGCCTCTAAAGGACTTGGGCAGAGCTGTCACAAGAGCACTTCAAACACAACAGGAGCCGCGGTCCCTGCCTGGCTTCCTGCATAAGCCTCAACCCTTGAACCTGCCTTACTCTCCCACAAGATAGTTTAACGTTTTGTTTTATAGGACACTGTGTTTTAGATATTCTGTCATGAAGGACACTGTGGAGGAGATAAAATACATAGTTAAAGGACTAACCAGGGGATTTTAGGGCTACTCTAATGTCAGCTCTGTATGATTGTGCCCTCGAGAAACCCCTGAAGTCTTGGTAAGAGCTTTTGAACAAGAAAAGGCAAGGACTGACAACTTTCTCCTCCCTTTCATCCAGTAAGCTCATTCAGTCCTCTCCAACTGCTCTTACCAAGCCATCTAAGAAGTGTGAGCCCCCTGTTGGCTAACCAGAGATGTCATGCAAAGGCAGCATATTAGCTATACTACATATATTTTGTTTCCAAACTAGGGAAGGACAAATTCAAGAAAATGTTAGGCTGGATCATTGAATTGACATATTTTAGGGAAAAAATGGTTATTCTATATAGTTTAACACAGCTGTATGGGGTTTATTTACTCAAGTCCTGGCTCCAAATTAATTTCAACTAACGTCTGAAGAGAAAAGTGGAAAAATCACACAAGAAGAACTTACAGATTGTCATAACAGATGAGAGCAGAGGATATAAGCAGATACTTTGATTTTCAAATTGGAATAAAAAGTGATTTATGGATGACAATCTCCCACTTTAATTTAAGACTTAGCATAAAGGCTAATCTTATAACTATCTCACTTGTTCTGAATATTTCACTGTGGGTTTAGCTAAAATTTTTGTAGCTATTTGATATGCAACCTCTTATAATTAGGGTTGTTCAATTTTTTATTGTTTTCACTAATTAATTTATGCTGTTCACTAATTCAAATCATGGCTTTGCGGCAGACTCCATATTTTCATAATTTGAGAATTAGATTAACTGATCTGTGATCTCTCCCATTCTACCTACAAGATTGTATATCTGTCAATATAGCCTTTCTCAGATTCTCATAACCCAGGTTGAAAAGTTGTCAGTTTGTGATTATCTACATGGACAAGCGTCCAGTAGAGTGTGTCTCAATAATTTGAAAGGTATGGAAATTTGGGTGTGCAGGAAGCCATATCTATGAACACAGCACTTCTCTGGTAGATGTGGGGTAGATGAAGCCTCAGCTCCACCTGTCCAGAACTCTCTTCATCAATCCTGGCAAAAGCCCCTCAAAACCCCGGCTCCCCACAAAACAGTGTAAGTTCACTGACTTCCACTCTTTTACCTGTCTTTCAACATCATTTTTAATATATTCCATTAATTTCATTTTGGCTAACCATCAGAATTATTCCTTGTCATGCAAGTGAGAGCACCGTTGTTGTAGGCAAATTGTTTTCAATACTCCGTGGTGTCCTGCACTTTTTCTTTTTTCTTTTTCTTTTTTTCTGCTCTAGCTCTCTTTCCCTTTTCTAAATTCAGAAACCATTCTCAAAAAAGTTTGCAATAATTCTCTGTCCTCTTTCTTAGCCTACAATGAATATATCAAGGGTCCAATTTGTACCCATAATCAGAGCTTCAATAATGTTTTTCCTATTGGAATGATAGACTACAGGCTTTATTAGGTTTTCAAAAAAATTTAAGAAACACTTGCTAACAAGGAAATAATAGATTGAGTCTCTCAAATCAATGATTTCCCCAACACACTTACACACCTAGGAAGAATCCAGCAGCTGTGAAAATCAAATGCATTTTTGAAAGCAAACATATTTTCAGTTCAGAGTAAAGTATACATTTATCATTTTGGAGTCATATTTAAGGAATTATCAAAAATTTCCAATATTACTAGAATAAATTATTTCCTTTCCACACTATTGTAAAGCAGAATATATGCAGAGAGAAGGGTTCTTGTTGCTGAATGGTTGTGACTATATTAGCTAAATGGATCTGCCATCAAGTTCCAGGCTATTCAAATAGTTACCTCATCAAAATGAAAAGCTATCTATTGCTATTTGGTAGTGTTCTCAGTTATTAACAAATATTAACATTTATTCTCATTACAAACTGGTAAGAAAGATACTATTACCATTCTTATGTTTTGCTTGTGGAAAACAAAGCACAGCATGGTCTTCCATAATTTGTACAAGGTTGTATCATTAGTGACAGAGCTGGGATTTAAACCCAGGAAGTCTTGTAAAAGATCCCATGAATTTAACCCCTTTACTATGGTACCTAGCATAGGTCATGGCTCTGCAGACTCTATAAAAAATAATTAGAAATGTCAATGATAAATACAAAGATATAAGCATTTCATATGAATAACGGATTTACAAACTCAGAGACTGTCCACACAGACATTCACTTACAACTTCACAATTTATTCAGTCAAGGACACAGAAAAATTGAATCAGGTGCACACATAGCATAGAGACAGATACAGCACATTTCAGAGTTGTTGTCTTGACCTTTGAGACCCTATCCAGGAGCAAGATGCTGTCAGAGACCCTGTCAAGATGGAGGAAGAATTTTTGCAAGCTCTGGAGAAGTTCTGTTTCCTAGAGACCTTTGAAAGTTGGAGTTTACTTTAATAGTCAGCAATGAATTATATAATCTTTTTATATTTTAGGGAATGTTCATAAATGCACATATATCTTAAACCAAGTTCTTCAAAGTCAGATTTTCATTTAGACAAATACACAGAAAACAGTTTGAGCTTAAACATCGCTAGCCTTTGCTCATGTGCATATCATTAGCATCCTGTAATGTCCATTTTCTGTGTTCTGAAAATAATCAGCTTAAAACCTTTTAAAAAAGAAACTATAAAATTAAGCACAATTTAAAGAAAAGAAAGAACATATACTTAAGGAGAAAAAAAAACTTTCCAGGTCCTTTAAATTCTTTTTTCTCATTTATTCTACAGAACTCTATGAGTTAATATTTAATTATGAAAAAATTAAGACACAAGAGACTTAAAACAACCAGTCCAAGAGCACTCACCTTAAGTTGTCTACTAGACACAGTGTAGATTTGTTAACCTCTCACTCAGCCCCATCTTCTTTCCCTTGTATCTGTTGCCATTGTTAGTTATCTATCCCTAAGTAACAAATTAACACTAAATTAACAGCTTGACAGTTCCTGTGGTCAGGAATCCAGAATCAGTTTGACTTGATGGTATGTCTCAGGGTCTTTTCAAAGGTTACCATCAAGAAGTCACCTGCCATTGGCCATGCAAAGGCCTGATTGGCTGGAGGATCTACTTCTCTGGTAGCTCATCCCTCGAGAAAAGCAATCTAGTACTGTTGTTAGCTATTGACAGATGGCCTCAGTTAATTGAAGCAAAGATGTCTCCATAGGGCTGCTTGAATATTTTTACGACATGGCAATGGACTTCCATCAGAATCAGTTTAGTTTATTTTTATTTTGTTTTGTTTTTAAAGAGAGAGGGAGACTGTGTGAGAGAGAGAGAATCAATTTTATTTTGATTTTCAAATGGCTTTCATTGCTCAGACACTTTGCTGCATACATGGTGTTTGGGTTCCAACCTGTGTCCTAACACATGCCAGGCAAGTGCTGTAATCACTGAGCCACTATTCTAGCCCCTTCCACCAGAATTAGTGATCCAGACAAAAGCAAAGTAGAAGCTACTTTATCTTTTTTGACCTAGTCTCATTTCTGCATTATCTTACTAGCTGCATAGGGCAAACTTATTCAATGTGGGAAAGGAAAATACAGGGACATGAATATCAGGAGATAAGAATCATAGGATGCCATCTTCAAAGATGGTTCCTAATGTAACTCTCTTATAGATTAGCTAATTGCTTTTAATATTAAAATATCGGACTTTGACTTAGTTTGTTGCAATGTTTAGATAAACATCACAACAGTGACTGAAATTATATACTTGTTATTAGATATTATTTATTTGTGTAAGGTAGTCATTTGTTAACGCTGTCTCTTTCAGCATATCTAGCAGGGCTGGGACCAATAGGCTTAATTTTACTTTCTTTATATTTCAGAAATGGTAACATCAGACTCTGGAGATCAATCGTATGGAAAGCCAAATTTTACTTCTTGATAACAGACAGGGTTGATAAGAATAAGTATACTCCTTATATACAATAAAAAAGACAATTTCAGAACATCCAGAGTAGGTATAAATAAAAAATATATTTAATGATAGGAAACTAACTTATAGCCATATATTTTCTTGGGATTAAGGCTAAAAGCATACATTACAATGGGCTGACATTTTAATAGGCATTTCAAAAGTGTGGGTTATGTATCACTTCGTGAGGTCAGCATTACAATCTCCTCTTAGATCAGAATTTTGCTATATGCTTATTTGGAAGAATTCCCTCTGAAGTTCTAGGCTGAGGCCCGGAAAGTCATGCCTTCTGATTTCTCATGGCCTGTTTAATTGCTCCCAGTTTTTGTGTAGTTGATATGATTTACTCTTTCCACAATATATAAATACATCAAATCATCACATTGTACCCCACAAATACACACAATAATTACTCATCAATTAAAAATAAAATGTTAAGGGAATAAATACATAAATTTTTTAAAATACTATTTTGTCCATGTTGCCCATTTTTCAGGTAAGGGGCCAATTGTAGCAATGTTTTTGGAATTGAGTTTCAATATTGTTTCTTTTATAATCCTCTATCATATCAAGATAGGGATGCAAAATATAGAGTCAAATCTTTAAGATTGGGGTTATATGTGCAGAGGAAGGGAAAAAGCAAGAGAGATAAGCAGATAAAGTAATATAAAGGGTACCACTTTCTGTTTTACTCAATACCTAAGCTGGAAAAACACACACAATGGATGATACTTACCTTGCTGCTCTTTCATTTGCTCTTCATTCTCATATACCTCTGATAATGTGTGCATCTCTGCCTTCTATGTGCAAGTCTAATGTTGAAGAGGTGTGTGCAATATAGCATCACTCTAAAACAACCCAGCTACTTCATCTGCTGCTCAGTCGTAGATAAACAGTAGTCAGCAATACCTTTTGGAGTTTACCTATGAATGAAATTCAAAACTTAGGAAAAAATTGAGAATATGCATATTATGATTTTTTACTTATTTTTATGCATTTCAAAATTAGTCTATTGTATATGTTAAATGCCTTAACAGATAAAATTCAAAAGAAGAAATAAAAATACAATGTAAATAAATTCTGTTTTTTTTTTTTTTGGTCACACAGCATTTTGTACTCATTTTAGGATTCTTGCTGTCCATTTGGAAACTGCTCTAAAGTATAGTAGCTTAAAATAAGAGATTTAACAAATTTTCAAAGGCAATTTCAAAGCAGCGTGCAACTTTTACCCTACTTGATGACTTTGCAATCTTATAACATACGTTATGTATCTCACCCATTCGTTCCACAATTCTCACCAAATTGTACCTATTTTACTCAGATAAAATGACTTATTGAAGGGAAGTAGAATGGGAAGTAGAACCTCATTTCCTGACTCCCTTTCAGGATATTTCCTATACTTTATACCACAACTTTGATTACATAGAAAAGATAAGAAATGTATTGTGTCTTTCTCTTTCATCTTCTGGTGTACAAGGTAATTCTTTCCAGAGTTAGAAGTTACATGTTTTGATTTAGAAGAGTATATTCTTCCTGGGCTGGGTGCTCTGAAAAACACCTACAATTCTAGCTTCTTGGGATGGATTGATTCAGGAGTTTGAGGGCAAAGAAGAAGGGAAAAAGATACTCCAAAATTCCCTCGTAACTTAAGATTTTACTTCTTCATTCAACAAATACACATTGGGAACTTATCATCTGTGGGATAATTTGAAAAATTTGAAAAGCACAGAAATTCCTGCATTGAAGAACCATGCATTTTTAGTATGATCTCATTTTTATGTAATGCTATGTAATGTCATGTCATGTTATTCTGATGGTAGTTCATTCCTTTTAACCATCAATGTCATATCAGTGCAACTCTCATCATTCCCATGGAGCCCAGGGAGGTGAAGGTTAAATATGCTTAACAACTGAGTTTCTGCAACTGGAAATCAGAGAGTACTTGTCCATATGAGATTCAAATACAACATATTATATTTAAAATTTGGGGCAGCAAAGCAAAGAGGAAGTGGGCCAACTCCATATTGGACACCCAGACTTAGAGTTTAGAATTTGTAGTAACTATCAGCACAATGAACCAAGCACTAAGTTAGAAAATCCAAAGGGAGCCCTTAGTGGAGTCCTGTGAAAGTGCACAGGAAAAGTTGCTTCTGCTCAAATCCAAGAATTAAAGAACGCTTCAGAACAAAGATAGCTTTTGCATTGGACATCAAATGGTTAACAGTACTTTCAAACATTACAAGGAGTTGAGAATGCACATTGGCAAGAGAACAATATGATCAATTTCAAGTGAACATTGAATAAAGAGTTTTTTCAATGCCTTGGGGTGCAGGATATGAATTCAGGTATAATAAGTAGTAGGACTAGCAAGGCATCTTTTTTTTCTCTTTAAATATGTTTTTTGTTGCTCCAACACTTCCGTGTGTACATGGTGCTGAGGTTCAAACCTGCATCCTTGCACATGCCAGGCAAGTGCTGTAACCACTGAGCCACTGCTCCAGCCCCAGCAGGGCACCTTAATGAAAGGTTGAACACTTTTTTCTTTTTAAAGAGAGAGTGAGAAATATAGGAAGAGAAAAACAATTTTATTTATTTTTTCATTTGGCCTTTGTTTGTCTGACACTTGTGTATGTGCAGGTGCTGTGGTTTGAACCCAGGTCCTTGTACTTGGCTGGCAAGAATTCCAACATCTTAGCTACCACTCCAGCCCCAAGTTTGAACACCTTTAAATGTGGTAAGGCATTTGGACTGAATTTCATGGGCATTCAGAAGCTATTTGAAGGATTTCTCAAAGTAGTAAACAAGGTAGCCTGTATCCTAACAAAAATTCCTTTTCTTTTCTTTTTTTTTTTTTTAAGAGTGGGACAGTGTGTGGGGATGGGGAGAGGGAGAGAGAATCAATTTTATTTAGCTTTTCATCTGGTTTTTGTTGCACCAACAATTAGTTGTGAGTTGTGTATTTGGTGCTAGGCTTTGAACCTGTGTCCTTATTCAAGCCAGGCCACTGAGCCACCACTCCAGCCCCACAAAATTTTTCTTAAGGCAATTGAGAGAAATGGATGGGCAAGATAAAATATAGGGATCCAACCGGAATACTGGCTGTGTAACTATAAAACAAGAGAGCTAAATGGAAGTATTTATTTATTTCAGTGACCAGTTAAATAGTAAAGGACAATTTGAAAATAATTGGAGCTTTCTATACAGATAGCACCATGAATGGTGAGGCCATTAGCTGAGGCTGAAATGAGGAAAACAGTTTGGGAGGGACCATGATGAGTTTGGATTGGGACAGTCTGGAATGGAAGTGTTAAAAGTGTATAGAGTATACTAATAAACAGCTAAAATTTGGTTGTGTTCTTCAAATTCAGTGATCCTTCCAAGTAGATATCTGATCTTAACACTTTATCCCTGAGACCTGCCTATGGTTCCTCACTGTCCCTGAACAAAGTTCTAACTCTGTGGTATGGCTTGGGAGGCCTTCATGCTCTGGCTCCTGTTTACCTCTCTCACTATGAATCTTGTCATTCTACACCCTCACAACTTGAACCATGGCTTTACTGAGAGATTTTTATTTCCCAAATTGCACATGCCTGCTCTCTTTCAGGCCCCTTCACACGTTGGCCCCTTTGCTTATGAGTCTGTTCCACACCTAAACCCATCCCTGGATCCCTTGGGCTATCTGTCTTCCACCAACTAGTTTTTCAGTGTTAATGTCCATGTCCCCTTCTCCAGAAAAGCTACACAAATTCTGGTGTACTGGCAAGGGAGAAAGTGATTAAACTATCTTCAGCTTCTTTTATTTGTCCATCTCTCTTACTGAACTCTCACCTGGGAGTGAGTATTTTCCTTGTTCACCTTCACATTCCCAAACTTCATACAGTATTTGGTATGACTAACACACTATTTTGCACAGATAAGTTGCAGCCTTTTAATAACTATAATGTAGAGCATTCTTATTTTAATTCACTTTCAAACTGAAAATGGAATTCCTACAGATAGATCCTGTCACTTTAGATTGTGGGACATTGTAAACCCAACATATGTTTGGGGAAAGGAAAGTGGTTTCTGTCATTCAATTTTGTCTTCCTTTTGGTGGATGTAGTCTTTACAAAATACTGTGGGATGAAATGTGACATTAAAACTATGGACATATTGATATTAGAAAAGCAGTTTAAACAGAGGGGAGAAATTCAATCACGGCCAGGTTGTCAGGGATACGGGAACTCACTGCAATCAGGGGTGGCTTGTCACCTGCACTGAAGCCTTTGTTTATTCGATGGAGGGTTAAAAGGGATGATCCTCCCTCTGAGAATCAAACTGTCACAAGGAAAGCAGTCCAAAAGTCTCTTATCTAAAATTATGAATTTCATTAAAATTGATAAATAAACAAGACATACATTTTAAATAGCTTAATAAAGTCTAGAATCATTAAAGTATCCTAATGTATTATAATAACATTAATTTATTCAAATGCAAAGCTAAAGATAGATACCCTTTGGGGCTAAGACAGCGATGCGTGATATTCTTTAGTCTCTTCCTAGGAATAAATGATATCATATTGTTTTCAAGCCTAAAGTGTTGAACAACACAATAAACCAATAGGTTGCTATAGCAGCATGTTCACATAAATTTTCATTTCTCCCTGGTTTCTAGAAGTTCTTATTCCTCCCCCTTTTTATTCTTTATTTTTCTGTTATCCACCCTGCACATCTGTGAAAAGCTTAGATGAGGTTGGTAATGTGCATGTAATTGATACTGAATTTGGCACATCTTGGAATCATGATACCATGATCTTTTCAGTCACTTTCCAGATATTTTCTTTAAAAATAATTTCCTGTATGCTCAATATTTAATATTTGGCTGCCATCTGAGAGGAAATGTATCTGTTCTGTCTAAGAAACAGACCCTATCATCGAACAATAATATCACCCATCATAATCTAGTGCCTCCTGCACTTGATATATATGTGCATAGATATTACACATTATATATTTTAAAAACATTTTTACATCAACTCTTTGCTACTGGCTTCATTTCTCCTATTTCATAAATGAAAAACTATGAATTAAAAAATGTAATAGAAAATATATAGAGTGAAGCATGCAACACTCATTGTGTCCCTCCCTATGAAGTGTCCAACACTATTACACTGTGTGCTTGGAATAAAATGGATGACAAAGCCATTCAAAAACCTTGCCATAATGGAGTTACACTCTAATTGGGAAGATGGACACTAATCAAAAATAGCACAAATCTATGAAAACTTACAACTGAAATGATACTAGAAAGAGAAGTACTTGATTTTATGCATGTGATAGGGCCAAGTCAGGAAGAATGCAATAACACTACAGCATCACTAGAACTTGAACTTTAGAGATAATTTTAGAATTACTCTAGAATATTGCATTCATTTCCATTGACAAAGCTAGCATTTCTTCGCCATTGTTGACTACACTCAGAGTATGGAGAGATATTATACCGTGCAAATATATAGTGAACTTGGGGAAGAAAACAAACAATACTTGATGTATATGGTGTATGCGTGGACTGGGTGCGGGGTGGAGTAGGGAAGGAGGGGAAAACTCTTTCTATGCTTTTCATTTCATGCTGCAAGTACTCTGGGAGACAGACTCCCTTGGAGGCTGATGACAGCTGCTTTGAGATGCTGCTTTATAAGGCATAACTAACCTCTGATCCACAGAACTATCCAAATAGATTGCTGAACTCAAGTTTTTTGTTTGTTTGTTTCACTTTCTACCCCATTAGACTGACTCCTTGAATGGAACTTGGCATTCCTGACATGGATGCCACACACCATTTGGGTATTTAACTTCATTGCTTTTATTCCCTGTCTTGAATCAATTTTCATAAACCACCCATAATTTCTGACATCTCTTTCTCCAAAATCTAATACAACATCAAGGATTTTACCTCATTATTTGAATGCTAACTGTTATTGTGAGAAGATATCATTGTCAGAGGACCTGGATTTCAATGTGTTGTTGACCAGATGGTAGAAGATAAATTAGGTTCACCTCTCTAAATTTAGTTTCCTCATCTTTATAACAGGACTACATAGCACCTATATCCTAAGCTCACTGTGAAGATTAGTTGATATATACATTTGAAAATGCTATGTGTTTTCTGAATGTCAATTGCCCATAATCTTAACACTGAACATTTTTATGCATAATATAATGCTATATTTTAGTTATTAGACAACTTTAGTTGTAATGTTTTGAGAACAACTACCATTTTCCACATACACAAAGCTTTCCTGCTCACACTGAAAAGACTAGAAATACAGTCATGGTGCAGAGCCTGTAATGTTTATTATTATTCCTGACCTGGAAAGACAGGTAGGGAACAATAATCCCAAAATGTGGAGTGAGGGTGGATTTATATATAACATGAATAAGGTGCAGAGCAGCTGTTCCAATTATTTTTTTCAATCTTAACAACTGGTGCTCATAGCTATGTGGTCAGGTTTTCTATGGTGATGTCCCTATAGGTTTCTCTGGTCATCTTTGGTAGCTATGGCCTGAGGAGGTTAATATTGTAAGCATTTCAGGAGTCCAAATGTAGTATCTCTAGCTATTAGCATGCTTCCCATGAGCTACTTTTGACTGACTCTAAAAAATATAGGGGGCTATTCTAATTCAGAACTAGTTAGTGGGTCAGGCTATGTCACTTATGAGCTGGCAGCATCTGCTGGCAAAGCAACTAGCCTGTTGTTTATAGATTTATTAAGCATTGGCAAAAGGCAGAAGGAAGAAAAAGAGTGAGAGTAACGGTCCTCGATAGGGAGCAAACTTCTATTGGTGTCAGAAGGTAGAGGACATCAGGGTCTACAGTAAGAGAACAATCTATAACCCTGTTCCCTGTGGTAAAAATGCAACAACAAAAAAAGTGACCAGATAATTCCAAGTAAGCACCATATGCTGCTGATCTACTGCTGGAGAAAGGGATGCCATGTTCAACTCCTAGCTCAGTAAAATTTCTTTTTCTTTGAAAGAAAAGGCTGTAAGACAACATCTTTCATTGTATAATCTAAGTCAATACAAGAAATATTGAAATTAATATGTTTCCAAAAGAAAAATTTTGTCAGTTGAAGAGCTTTTTTATTATATGCTTTTACTTAGATTAAGGATATACATGCTGGAACTTGTAGGGGTGGCTCAAATTTCGACAACCAGCAAGTAACTCCAGGTGGATGTGTTTATCTCTAGTAAACATCTTTCCATGTCACAGACCTCAACTTGACTTTGAGCTATTCAAGAGCAGAGTTCATACAGTTTATACGCTGCCAGCTTAGTCCCTAATCATTCAGCATAGAACTCATTTTTGTTAACAATTGAATGGATATTTTCCCAATTGATTTGAGTATTTAAGAAAGCTCCCAACCCCAGACCCCTTGAAAAAAATCACAGTATATCCTCTAGAGACGTACACCATTTCAGAAGTCACTCTCCCTCAAAGTCATCTGCAAATGCCCTCCCAGCCAGCTACCAAGCAAAAGTAGGATCTTAAATGGTGTTTCAGGAATCAACACATCTAAAACCTGCGACTGTAGAAGAAAGTAAGCCTTAGACGTCTCTGATAATTCCTGACAGGTTGCTTCCCCTAGAGGAAAGAAAAATCCCAAAGGAAGATGCTTTTCTTTTTTGTTGCCCATAGTCACCTGCCTGGCTGAATTGAGTAGTAGGGAATGGTGCACTAATGTGACACTCTGGGAAGGATGCACACAGTACTCCTGCCCAGAGGGCCAAAATGGGCCTGCACATACAAAGAATGCATGTGTGGCCTGACTCAGCAACATCTGGAGCTTTGCCTCTGGATGCATTAAAGGGCAGGGAGTTGAAAGCCAATTCACTCAGAAAAACAGCCATAAGGAACATGAGCCAACAGTGCCATGGAGTATCTGAATACCCCCCTGTGAGAATGTCTCCTTAGAGTCTAGCCAGTTGAAGGTCCTGGTCAATTTTGTCTTAATTCTTCAGCAACAACACAATCTTGGTTTTCATGGGTCCAAATAGGGACTAGTAGTCCAGAAAGTTGCTAAGTCTTCTGGAGAATGAATCTGTAACAGAGATGTGAACTAATTGACTTGAGTCGCAGTGCTGAAGCTTGCAGGGCAACTATGATTTTTATGTATAACATATAGTTATTAGATAAAAATAAAGTTATTATTGTGATGCATAAAATCATTCAATAAACATGGTGAAAATTTATCACAAATTTAATAGGTTTGAAATAGGAGAAAGAGGAGTAAAAGATGCCATATTCATAATATCTCATGCCCTATTTTCTTTATCAGAGTTGGGGATCACTACAATTATTGCTCAAGTTGAACTTCATTCTATCTTTATTCAACTCAAACTTTTGTTTATCTGATTAAAGTTTACATTTTAGGGGCTGGATTGGTGGCTTAACAGTTACAGCACTTGCCTGGCAAACACAAGGATGTGAGTTCAAACCCCAACACTACATTCACAACTAAGTGTCAGAGCAATGAAAGCCAAATGAAAACCTAAATTAAAATTGATTATCTCTTTCTCTGTCTCTCTCTCTCTCTCTCTCACTGTCCCTCTCTCTTTAAAAAAAAATCTACATTTTGGATAAGTCAAATTCAGCTATTACATGAATTACAAGCCATGCCCAGAGTAGTAAAATATCATAACTTATTTTGATCTGCGTTTAGTATAGCACATTTTTTTTCTAAATTGAGGTGTGCATCACATAACACAAAACTTATGCTCCCAAGGGATGCCATTTATTAATATCTTCACTTAGTATGAAACTGAATCCACTGAAGAGGAAAACCTAGCATGCTGTTGGTATTATGAATTTATATAGCACATATTGTTACCAGTGTGTCTCTTTCACAGTAAATCTGGGATTAGTCTGGAAGAAGTTCATATCTCACTATCATCCTCATTGCAGAAGAATTTATATTCAGAGAAAATTTCTTAAAGAGGCCACTGAAGGGGAACTTCATAACTCCTGAGTTGGGAGAATATCACCCATACTCCAATGGCTTAAGTGTTACTCACTCTGTGCCCGAGATGCCTCTGTAAAGGACTGCATATGATTCAAATATCAGAGAAAGCACATTCCTTTGGTCTTACCTTATCAGGAGCTTAAAATAATTTACTTTGATTTGAAAACACATTGTATGCATGAAAACGTTGGAGAGAACAATGCAAAGAAAGAACATAAAGAAAGATGAGTCACTGAAGGAACATTAGGAAAAAAAGAATAGGCCTTAGGTCAGCCCCACCACAGCAGAGAGGGGTCTTCGTGGCAGAAAGAGAAGGGGTATAAGATTCAGGAAGAAGCCAAAGTGTGAGTGGACATGACATGTGCTCACAGGAAGCCATAGGAAGCTACTTTAAAATAAGGGTCTCTGGTACTAGGTCTGGACACAAACTGTTGAAAAAGTCAGGGTGAAATAAGTTCAAATGAATCCCATATTGAGGCCCAGAGAGGATTAAGGACTTTGTTGGGCACCTTCCTAAAACATTGTAAAGATGTGACTCAATGTTAAGCACTGTGCTCTACTGCTATCTCTTGCTAGGTTTAATGGAAATCACCCATCTTGGTGCTCCACAGTGGTAATAAAGTCATGTTGACACTGGACTTAGAACGATCCTATCATAGCTGTAAGATTAAGTTTAATGGGAGTTACCCAATAATGTTACCTGAAATGGCCTAGACGTATGCTAACCAGTTCGCTTAGAAGCCATCAATTTTTACCTGATAAAGTGGAATCTTTATGCCTACTTCCTTTTTCTACTTCTTGACTTTAATAGATGAGTTACTATCGCTGTGATATGTTTAATTTCCTATGATACAACACAGTGCATAAATGGGGCCTGTGGATATCCAAGCTCTGCTTGTTATGTAGCACAAATCATCCCATAGGAACAGTCTGCAGCTGCCATGCAGTCTTTCCACCCTCAAGTCTACCAATGCAGGAGAAATATAATTGTGCTGTTATCATCTGTATGCTAACCTCAGTGTTATCAAATTGTCTATGGGTTGGCATGCTAACCCCACCTTGGGTAAACATGAAACCCATGTTCACGATTCATATTTATTTAGATTTTATTTTGTCTTCTAGGCTCTTCAGTGGCCAACAAGGGATTATTATTCAAAATTTTAGCACAAGATCCATTCTCACTGTTACCAATGTGACACAGGAGCACTTCGGCAACTACACTTGCGTGGCTGCCAACAAGCTCGGCACGACCAATGCGAGCCTGCCTCTTAACCGTAAGTAACAAAGTACTGCAGAAATGCTCCCAGGTCCTCCTACACATCAGCCGAGTGTGCAATTTAGAACTCAGTCATATGTGATGCATCCCTTACACAGAGAAAACCTTGTCCCCAAAGTATAGGGATTTGTGCTAATTTAGTAATTCCAATAAAAATACACATGTGCGTAGAAAAATAACGCAGAGCTGAAGAAAAATATATAATTAATGAGGCTAAATGAAATGTGACTTATGACTGAGGACAGTTGCTTTAGTGAGGTTTTGTTTGTATTTTCGGGTCTTTAAAAACGTGTTGTTATCTTGAAGTGTAAATTAATAATGGCTTGCTCTAGTCTTGGTTGGCTTTCTTCAGATACTCATCTTGGAATAGCCGTAATTTCACAAGCCATATAAAAGATGAAATAGTAAGTAAACAATAGTGGACAAAACATTTCATCCACATAGACAGCATTTTTACTCAAAACTGTATTTTGAAATACAACCTAAGAATTCACCAAAATAAATACTTCATTCCTAGTGAAGTCAGTTCCTAAAGACTAGAAATGAATACGAGACCAAATACAAGGACCAGTTAAGGGGAGAGAACCCTATCCTGTTTTCTCCTGCAACTACTTTTATTGCTTTTTAGAAGTCAAGTAAGCAACAAATGACTGTGACCATAAAATATTTCTAATTTACAAATTGAGTGCTTCTCAAAATGTTCAAAGAAGACTAGTTATTCTATTCAATCCACAAAGTTATCTGAATTATCCTTTTTATTTATATTTAATTCTTTACGTGTGTATTTATATCACCATCCTGTGATAGTAAGCTATCCCTGGAAAATACAAATATGGAGTAGTTTATCACAGAAATGATCTTTTCCATTTTGTAGAAATAGGGTCAGAATATATGATGTTTCTTCTATGGAAAATATATTATTGTAAGTTTCATGATTTATAAACTATGAATTGCCTTTGATGTAAAATAAAATATATCTTTTTATATCACATTTTTATTATTTTAGCTTAATATTTCTTAATATTAAATTTTGAAAGAAAAACATTGCTTGCCATGCAGTAACTATAGTATAATATGCTTGCTTAAGTGTCTTCTATAAGGATGATTTATTTAGTATAATTGTGAATAAAATAAACAATCAAAGATGTTATTAAACAGTATAAATTCCAATTTAACACAAATATTGATATTTCTTTGATATAGTATTAATATTTTACATGGCTTAAATATTCAAGAGCCTAAAAGAATAAATGAATTTAAACAGGAAAGTAAAAAAAATATTAGGGCTTAATAGCATATTAATTTTTTACTATTTAAATTTCTAAATCATTTCCTGTTTTTTCAAAACTGGAGTATTAATGAATGTGACAAATTAAGAACAAATGTCACTTATTTAAATGTCTTTTTATTCTGACAACTTTAACATAATCACCTGGAAATCACGTGCTGCTGAAAGCCCTCTCAATGTGGAATATTCAGGATGGACTCTCATAGTCTCTTCTGCCACTGATTTTCTGCCCATGGAGTTGTAGTAAATGCCAGTATGCTTCTTTTTAAATTTGTTAATAAAGATAAAACATGGTAGTTTTATGAAATACCTGTATATGTAGAACTTAAGTATGACTCCCTAGAAGCAACTCCTTCGCTAAGCATTTCAATTTGTATTATAATAACTTTATTTACATTTCATTGTGCTGGGATCAAACCCAGGGCCTTGCATTTACTAGGCAAGTACTCTAACACTGTGTTATATCCCTAGCCCTATTACTATTTTTGTATAGTTTTAATCTTTCTGCCAAATCATGAGTTCTTTGAGAAGGATCAATATCTAATAAACTATTTTATCTCCCCTATCACCAAGCAAAGTGCTTGCTATTTAGTAGGTAATTAGTAAATATTTAGTGAATAAATGAATTAAACACTAAGTAGTTGAAATAATGGATTAATGAGTAAATGAATGTGTGAACCATGTTTCAATTGCAACCTCCAGAGATATAAGGCAATATCACTGTAATTGCAAATAATTCTTGTTAGCTTCCTCTGGGCCAGACTCTGTTCTAATTTCCATATGTGGATTTGTTTAATGCTCACATAATTTAAAGAGTTAGATTCTATAATTCCCCCTCTTACAAATAAGGAAACTAACAGAGAGAATATAAATATGGACAAATGGTTAGTAAGTGACAACATGTAAACTTGAACTCTGACAGTCAAGCTTGAGTCCAAGTTTTTAACAAATATACTTCAATGTTTATCTCCATAGACATGAAACCATTAAGAGAGTCAGAGATAATTTACATAATTTGCAGCATGCTCTTCAAAAGATATATCTCTACGTATAACATAACTGTCCTTTCTGAAAGTTTTATCAACTTTTCTTTAATAATTGGGGCGTTGTTCTTTAATATATGAAAACTTATTCTTAAAATAAATGCCCTTATCTCAAACAGGGATGTGAATGCCTGCCACAGCTTCTAAGTCTATGAAGGTGAAGGAGCTCAAGCTTTAGAGAAATGATACAAGACTAGAAGCCAGTCCTAAACTGATCCAATATTGACCTGTGACCTTCTAAGTAATCTTTTTCATTTGTTAGAAGTCAGCGCTTTCTATAGGCTATGAGGGTGTAGAATCCTAATTTGCCCATGTCCTTGTTCAGGAGAAAGGAGATAGACCCCAAAGGGCCTGCCATGTGTACATGGAGATATTTAGCACATGTTTTGATTTTTTAAAAATTCATTATTTGTAACTCAAAGACAGGATGAGTGCAAGTGTAGGCTACCTACTATAACGCTGATTAATAGGAAGCATTCATTCCTAGTAGCCACTAGAATTAGCTACTCATTCATACTATTCAGGGCAAACCCTGAGACTACAACAAAACAATTGTAATCTATTTCTGGCTTATACTAGCTCATATTTTCTAGATTGCCAAAATGTTAAATTGCAAGCTGCAATTCGGAACTTTTCCATAAATAAAATGATTCACAAAGGAAGCACAATACTGTGAATGGGGTATGTGTGTGTTTCACATAGAGAAAGTCAGGCAGGTCTTGGTGGATCACACCATCACACATCATTTGTGTGTGACTTTGTGTAAGTTTACCTAAAATTCATGTCTTTGGTTAACTTATTTGAAAAACGAGGGCAATAATAACCAACAACAACACCCACATCACAAGATAGCAATTAATCAGGATGTTTTATTTGATGCATTTAACATTTAGGCTAGGACAAAGAAAAGTATTCAATAATTCTAAGCAATTCTTACTTGAATTAACGTCTCAAATCTAGCTCCTAATTTAACCCCATCATTTGCTTTATACATTAACCAGACTTTCTGACAATAATTCAGTACCAAATGATACCTCCAGTGGAACTGCTCAGACAGGACATTCAAAGGATAAAGGCAGGCAAATACAATAGTTTTATTTTTGAGGTCATTAACTAGCCATGTGTATTTGTCTAATATCCGAATCAATGGCTTATAATGTGTACAGCACTGTGCGACATATTGGTCTGGAACCCCAACTCTAGGAGTTCTCAGACAACTGAGAAGAATGAGGTAAGAAAAGAAGCAACTGCAATGCAATATAGACAACGGTACTATGCTGGGCAAAGAAGAGGTTCTTCATCCAGTCTCCAGGGCAATGACTGGACTATCTTCTGGAGCACTGAATATCACTATTTGAATGATCGCAAAGCTACAACTTGAAATACCACCTTAGCCATCGTTGTCTCATTTTTCAGAGACCAAACTTTAATGACTCAGAGAAAGCTGTTGAGGAGGTACCACTTAAGCTAAGGTGATGATTGGGTTGATCCTGGTTATGAGGATGGTGAGAGAGAAGGAGGAGGCTGACAGTACGGAGCCATTCATGTGAAGACATGTCAGGATGAAATAATCCGACCATTTGAAGACACATGGTACTTTCCTATGGTTAGAGTACAAGGGGAAGGAGAGTACTGAGATATGAGGCTGGACAAGTTGTCATGGATTAGGAGAAGAGTTGGATTTTAGCCTGGATTTGGAGAGTCACTGAAAAGTATGAAGGATTTGAATAGATTTGGTTTCTGAAAGACTTTCTTAGGCAATCTGGATAACAAACCCAGATACTAAACTTTAAATAATTAAAAAAGAAAAGAAAAAATGCACAGAAAGAATAGCAGAAGTGAGAGTTGAGAGATAATTAGGAGAGAGAAGTTAACGACCAAATCTGAAAGAATAGGGAGGGAGTTTCAGGAAGCTCAACAAATCCTAACATTTAGTTTGAGTGACATTAATCAGAATAAGAACTTTGGAGAAGAATTAAGACTTTTACTTTTAGAAAGGAGGTAGAGATTGAAACAAGATAACGAGTTCAATTTCAGATACATCTATTTTAAGACAATGCCCAGTAGGTAGCTAGATATAAAGTCCAGAATGGAGATGTGGATTGGGATGTTATCAGAATAGAGATGGTATTTTGAGCTATGAGGATAAATCAGATTTCTCATAAAGATATGGATAGCAAAAAGATGATTAAAGACAGAATTCCAAATCAAATCAGCATCCAAGAGTGAACAGAAATGGGAACATCCTGTAAAGGGATGCAGAATCAGTCTGAATGGAGATGCCAGACAAGGTTCAGTGCCCCGGAAGCCATGGGTGAAATCATTTCAGGAAGTACGGTGGGGCAGCAGTGTCCTCTGCTGCATCCAACCAGAGAAAGTCTGAAAGTCAACTACTGTCTCTGACAATTGGGCAGCTATTGGTGACCTGTGCCAGAGTATCTCTGTAGAAAACTGGGAGTAGAAGATAAGTTTCTGAAGATTAAGGCTGAATAAGTAGAGACCTGGGAAGTAAACCACTCTAGGAAGAAGACAAGACTAATGTAATGCTTAGATGCCTTGAAGCAGTTCTTCTAGGGGTAGGAGATCTTTCCTGAATAATAGGTCCAATGACTATGTGTCAATCAACAATCCCTGACCTGCAGACGGAATGCTTCCTGGTTTTCTACAAGCCTTTCTCATCTGCATCTTGTTTGACACTTCTCACATCTTTCTTAGGCCCTGAAGAAATAAGTAAGGACTGTGACTGTGACTTAACACAAAGTCACCTTAAGACTTTTTCTCTTTAGGCTTTAGTTAGTAAATGTAAGGGGAACTATAACTGTAAGTAGAGACATTGGTAATGTCATCAGTGACATTACTTTAAATTACTTCAGGTAAAGAGGATACTTTGTCAAATAAGGCAAAAGTAGAAAAGGTGGAAAACACACACAAAGAAAGCACATGGTGAAGATCTCTCATCTTCCCGATCATCTGTCTAAAAAAATTCTGAAGAATTTCTTCATTTTAAAAATGAAAAATTAGAAGTGAAAAGAGAAAGAAAAACTATTCTGCAGATCAGTGTAACTCAACCCTCTGGGCAAAAAACAAAATGCTTTAACAAAATTCATAATGGATGACAATGTGCCAACTATAGAAAATAATGTATTAAGTAAAAAGTTTGGAACTCAGAGTTATTCATTTTGTTGTTATTTTTCACCTGTGTGTTTTGCTTCTTGAATATGAACAACGGAATAGAAGATTCTTCATTGTCTGTTCCTTTAAGAATATGAACTGAATGGTCCCATCCTGCCATCTATGGGTCCAATTCATCAAATGTGCACCATCATTTAAAAAGGAATTCAGTACCCAACAAAACATAGTCATTTCTATAAGTGAAACACGCAGTGTATGCTTTGTTACTTTCATGAAAGAACAAATATTTACTGTAGGGTTTGTATCTTTTAACTCACCTTAAAGGAAATAGGGAAGAAGAATTAATTAAGAAGGAATAGAGGTACACAAGCAAAGTTTAAAATTCTTTTGCAACTTTGACTTAACACAACCTTCTGCTGAGACTTGATATATGAAAATATCTGGGACAAATCTAAACTTAATATTGATGAAGAGTCTGCTTATAGATTCAAAACAGATAATAATAATATTGTTGCAATGTGTGGATTCCAAGCTTTCCTTTAAGGTGTCCTCTAAAATATGCTTTTGAATCCATTACTGGATTTTAAGTCCTGCGGATACTCTGGGGACTTCCTGCCTTTGAGCATATGTGCATTTATTCAAAGTAACAAAGCATTTGTCTCAGCATAATATTCATAAAATATTACACATAAAACTTTCAAAGGAGTCACCCAAACCTTGTCTTTTACCTGCCTTAGCTATTGTTGGGGAGAAAATAATGAAATTCCAACTTCAAATGCTTTATAGAGTCAGTACTATTTAACTCTCTAGTAAAACCTCCATTCACATTAGAGAATATTTCTACTCTGTGTATTTAATATGATGGACCTCTTTTGAAGTAAAAGTTAAGTCAGTAGCTGGTATCCAAAAAGAAATGGAAGAGGCAACCAGAGAATGTAAGAATTGCGTCATGTGACAGCTTTTGCCTGTTCAGATTCAACCGATGCAAGTAAGCAGTACTTGCTTGCTAATTTGTTGAATCTGGAATCAACTGTGCCTTTTGCAAGTATTATTTTAGCTCTCTGCTTGCTTCAAATGTCCCCAGATGCTAGAAAGATTCTATGCAGCCTCTCTTGCTTTTGCCTGTATTAGTGAACCTTGATTCCATGTGAAAAGTGATACCACAAATTTAAATTATTCATATTTTAAATCAAAACTGATCTCCCCTCCTGCAAGTTAAAAGAGGTTTTCATTTTTGTAGAAAGAGGCAGTAATACATTTGGACGTGGTGATGACTGAAGACAGAGTGCGGAGAGAGCCAACTGTTTTACTCTCACAGCTTATTTGTTAATAAGAGGCTTCCCTGGATGTTTTCATTATAATTGCTCAACAGAAATTATTTGCAATTGTAGGCAGATTTTAGTATATCTCTATAGAGCTTTTCAAATGGCGCACCATCAAATAGAACACACACAGACATAACCATTACACAAATAATGGGTGTATGGAAATTTGCTGAAGTGGAGTGTAAGTGAAGGAAGAGGATTTTTTTCCCCTTCCCCTAGAACCTCTGTGTACTCTCAGGAGGATAGGGTCAAAATGGCCATTCTGTGCTGTACAAGAAAGATGATCCCTCGCAGGTTGAAGAAGTTGGACTGACTATTGGAACCTGAGGTCACCAAATAGCCATGAGTGAAAACCCAATACAGATGATATCAACATGTCACCTGAAAGAAATTTATAGGTAGAGGGTGACTCAGATATTACCTAGTCAATTTCGTTCCAACTCTCTTAAAGGATGGAATCCTGTCTTCTCCCAAATGCAAAAATGCAAAATCCTTACGGTCCAGTCGTGTGTCATTTAACTATGGGGACGTGTTCTAAGAAAAGCAGCGCTATGTGATTTCATCATTATGCCAACCCCATAAAATGTACTTACACAAACTGAGATGGTGCACTCCACCGCACACATACCACACACACACACACACACACACACATGCACATGTGCACACACACATGCACACACATAAATGGCATAGCCTATTGCTTTGGGGCCATGAAGAACCAAACAAGGAGATTAAATCAAGCACAAAAGAACATAAATTTTGCAATCAAGAGACACAGTCATGGGGCTGGAGGGGTGGTTCAGCAGTTTACAGCACTTTGCCTGGCATGTACAATGACACGGGTTCAAACCCTAGCACCATGTACACAATAAAGAGTCAGAGCAACAAAAGCCATGTGAAAAACTAAATAAAATTGATTCTCACTTTCTCTCTCTCTCACTGTCCCTCTCTCTTTAAAAAAAAAGAAAAAGGAGACACAGTCACCTGAGATGTATGAGATGCTGCCAGGGTAACACTGAACACTGTTTTGCAGTCACTAGGCTTTTGTAAATAGAAGGAGAACATTTTAAATAATGATACAGTGTATCAGATAGCACATAAGCCAGTAGCATCATAATTTACTGTCATTATCAAGTACTATGTAATGTACACACTTGTACGTGCCACACTTTTATACTATTGGTGCGGTAGGCATATTTACAGCAGCATCAGCAGCACAAACAGGTGAATTATGCATTGTGATATGATGTTACAGCAACTTCCATGTCACTAAGCAGTAGGAATTTTTCAGTTCCATTATAATCTTATGGGACCACCATCTCATATGCAGTCCATCTTTGACTGAAAGGTCATTACGCTGTGCATGACTATAGCACAAAGGCAGAATTGGAGATAGATAGGTTTTCTTGAGGTAGCCTTGCTAAATCTTTTTCCTCCCTGTCACTCTGCACAGTGACATTGAAGCTTGTCAAACTGTTAGTGAGTTTTAGAGAATTAAGATTGGAAAATTCCGGGTTAAGAGCAATTCTTTCACTTTATAGGTGAGGAAACTGAAGCTCAAAAGGGGTGAGTCAGCCCCACGTCAAACCCATAATGAGAGCTAGGACAGCTTTTCATACCTTTGCTCCAACACACTTCCTACCAAATAGGTGGAACTCGGAAGTTTTGAGGCAGGAGAAGCCCGGCTGAAACCAAAATCCCACCAGAGGGATGTTGAATGGTTCCCTCAATCTCAATCTTAGATCTTTAGTCACCTCACTTATAAAATACAGATTACTTTATTTTTAGGGGCTTGCTGTGAGAATGAAATGAGATAGGATATAACAAAATATCAATATGATGCCTAGTCCAAAGCAAATCCCCATTAAATGTTAGTTTTATTTTCTTTCTGGTATTAAATATAATCCAAATGCTGAAGGATAACTACAACCAGGCTCAGACCTATATAACTGAATAACTTCATAACTTCATTTCACTCTGTAAGCCAAATTAACAGTACTTATTATTTGATTCATTTCTTAAGCCATATATATATATATATATAGTTATGATGCCATCATTTTATTAAAATTATTAATTAGATCAGTCATGCACATAAGCATTCATTTGTAATGAGTGGAAAAAAACTGGGCAGATTGATAGAGAGGGTTGTAAAAGATTAATTACTCTGCTGTTGTGTTTCTCTCAGGTTAAGAGGCAATTTGACAGCTGCATCTTCAAGCTTCTGGTGTTGCACACGCATTCCCATAGCTGATGAAGGGTCAGTAAATGCCAAAGAGAGAAGGGAACTTTGGTATTTACTGTTGTTGCTGATCAACCTTGAAATGTTATAAGTTTATCGGAATTAAGTGCCTAATAGATAGAGAAAGACCAAATTTAGCCACAAGATTTTGCCAACAGCCTTATTCTAGGAGCCCAGCCTTAATTTGAAGAGGTCTTCAGCATGGACTCTCTTCCCTGAGTTTACACATCTACAAAATGAAAAGACTAGAATAATTAAACTCCAAGTTGTCTTTCAGTTGTACTGCTTTAAGATCCTAAAATAATCTATATATGTTAAGAAATACAGTGGTGAATATACATACCTATACACATGAATATTTTATTTTAAAAGTTATACTTATTCCACAAACTAAAACTGCTCCCAACATATTCCCTACTGTACACTTTTGTTATTGAACTCACAATTATTCTTTATTGACAGACAAAAAATATATTTTAATACATTGGCTTATGGTGAGTTTCCTCAATGTTTAGTTGAAAAGCACTGCTGGCCTAATCATTTTGTCATCTCTACAAAGAATTTTACTCTCCAGGGAAATTTCCTTTGTGTTCTTTCTCAGTTTCAATTCTGTTGGTCAGCAACCTATGAAAAGGCACTAGAAGACCTTCTTGCTTACTCTTTTATTTCACACTGCTCTAACTCTATAAAAAATTAGGTCAAAATGTGACTCTTGTGTATGGGGTTGCAGCTATTAGGACTCGATAAAAATGAAAACATGCCAATATTTTCAGCCTACAGAAAATGTATTAGGAGACACTTCCTTAAACAATGTTGTTCCCAACTTTGTCTCTGAGGTAGACTATCAAGACGTCCTGTTAGAGATTCCCTTTCCTGTTATTTCTGAGAAGTCTCTCTACACATCCTTACCTAACATGCACTGTTTTCTTTATAGCTGTGTGGAGATCTGAAGCATAATCTAGTGATTGGAGCAATGGGACGGTGGTGAAATCTGAGCTCTCCCCCTCCCACTTTAGCACTTGGATTTCTTTATCTGAAATACATAAATGTGACCCTTAATAAAAGACCCAGGGGTGTGGGAAACAACACTACTATAAATTTCTGGGTGTCTTGTTATTAAACTTCCCATTTCTCCTCAGTTAGTATGAAGCACATATAATATAGTATTTCACCAAAGGAAAAAAGAAAAAGTAAAGTGAAGTTAGCATGGCACTTTTTTTTTTCGCAATTTTGAAATTCCAGATAAAGGCAGAAGAGGAATTAACTGTGAAAGCGATGATATTTCAATGGGCCACACTTTCTCTAAAGCACTGTAAATTCAGTTTTAGTATCCATAAAACTGCTAGGGAAGGGACTAAAAATGGCATGTCCTCATTGAATGTGTCTATTCAGCATGGGCTGGGTTTCCTTATAAATGTAACTCAATTGGAATCCCTTTATAGAGACACAAATTAGCTATGTGCCTAGTATATACTTAAATAAGATTAGAATATATCAAGCAAGGTTTGCTTGTGTGGAAATGTTATTTCACCTATGCTGCGGCAAGACATTTATAGGAGGCTGGATTTTTCCCAATTTTACCTTTTTATTTCAGCCAGTTTTTACTTTCAGCAGTTATAAGGCAAAGAAGCAATTTGAGTTACCTAGCTCTAAAATGTAATTTTAGATAGCTGCACACTCTTCAGTTCCTTTCTTTGATTTTAAAAAATCAATCCAATTAGTGAACATGTGGAGCTGCCTAATTAGAGGGGCAGATCAGAATTCTTGTCAAAGCACCATTCAGGTCACCACTGAGTCCACTTAAAGGGAATCACAAGTTTTCTAAAGTACTTCTTGAGATAAGATGTAACAGCATATTTTCCTAAAGCTGGCAGCATAATAGTATATGATCTAAGAAACAGAGGCCATTTACTGAAGGGAAATAAGTATTTTCTCAAAAAAATATTATCACTTTTGGGAGGACTACAGTTTGGGATATAACGGTATGCTCACAAAAATGTAGAAAAGAGTTGTTTGCAAACTGAGTAATATTAATTCAGTAAACACATGTTTAGAAACACTTGCATGAACAACAGATGCACAGTTTCACAGGCTTGGATCTTCTGGAAGGAGCGAAGTTGAAACAGTTTATTTCTCTCAAGCTAGCATCTTGCCTGCTGGAGATCATATTTGACATCCTTTCTTACACCGATTTTGCTTCACATTACAGAGCCACCTGTATTTCCCCCCCATTCTTCCTGTCAACAGCACCGGAGAGAATGGGCCTCACATGCCAAAATGATTTCAGGCTATACATAGCCCCATAACGATTAACTTGCATTTATTATTTTTCTAGTTATATTATTTCTTAATTTCTTTCCTCTTATTTTTGATATCATTATAAAAATTGTAAAAGATTAGACAACATTCCCGATTCACATTTTATTAGTGGATTGCCTCTCATCCACCATTTATTCATTATTTTTGCTTTCTGTACCATTCCCTCTTGGCAGTCTTTCTCTCATGTCTCTTCAACTCCAGGACTTAATCATCACCAAAAGATGCTTCTCTAACTAGGAGTGTAGATTTGTGACAGAACCTAACCACCTCTGAATAGGCAAGCTTGAAATTGCTTTTGAAAGCTTCATCACTGAAAATGTAATCAAACTTAGCTTACCCAAAATTGATTTAAGTTGCAGCCTAAGGGCCAACCTTTGACCAGGCCAGCATTCACACTTGCATCGATTCTGCCTGCAATTGAATTACTCAGGCAATTCTGTGCATTTGCAGCTTTAGCCCTGGAGTGCAAATGGCCAATTTAGGAAGCAACTTGGCTTTGCTTGAAATTTGCAGGAAGATTTTCTCATATCTTCCAAGGGAAAAGAAGGCTTACTTTTAAAAATATTCTTAGTCACAGAATTGGTTGCCCAAAGATATTTTGTTTGCTTATTTTTATGTTTGTTTTTATTTGAGAGAACTTTGCTTCCTCCAAAGAATCTCTTCTGACTTTGAAAAGATGAGTTCTAATCCTTCAATATGGATTCTAAAATTTAGGATAAAGAAGAAAAAAAAATAAGACAATATAATATGCTATTTAGATGAAAAGAAAGTTCAGAAAGAGATGCATTTAGTAGTTCTGGAAGCCAAAGTTAAAAACTTGCTGTGGGGATGAAACAGTGGCTTAGCAGTTGGAGTGCTTCCCTGGCATGCTGGAGGACCCAGGTTTGAACCCCAGCACACGTACACAATGAAGTGTTTGAGAAACAAAGGCCAGATGAAAAACTAAATAAAGTTGATTCTCTCTCTTTTAAAAAAAAATTACTGCAAGAGAAGCCAAGAATCTTCTCTGGATCTCTATAGAGTTGTATTCTATGAAAATACCTCCCTTCCTTCCTCTCCAAATTATTTGGTAAGATTGACACAAAGAAACCTTATAGCCCTCTTCTGGGGCATAACAAGTTTCTATTATGCATTTGTATTTTTGTGGGTTTTCCCCTTGCACTGTACATATACGCTCCGCACAAGACTTCTTTCACTTTCATGTAAACAATACCATCTCCACGTATTTATTTTGTGTACTGAGAATTATAAAATGGATTCATTTTTCTTAAAGAAAGAGGGATAGTGAGAAAGAGAGAGAGAGAGAGAGAGAGAAAGAGAGAAGCAATTTTCATTTAGTTTTTCATGTGACTTTTTTGTTCCTCTGACACTTTGTTGTGTACATGGTGCTGGGGTATGAGCTTGTGTACTTGTGCATGGCAGGCAAGCGCCATAATTGCTGAGCCACCGCTCCAGCCCCAAATGGATTCAATTTTATGCCTTGCAAATACTTCTCCATATTTCTATTAACATTTCTTAAATAACATTTTAATGGCTTCACTGTTACGTATTCAGTGGTTCATTGATAATATTTATCTGAAATAAAGAACATGTGTAACAACATTCAAAAATAGTAACATAATATGCAGTTCTCTTTACTGTAAATCCTACATAGATGATTGCTTCTCACAGGTGCTCTTCACTGATTTTTAGCAATCTGTAACCAACCTATGGTTGCGGTTCAACTGTGATATGACATATGGAATTGTGTTCTGACTATGAGCTTCATTATAATATAATTATGGGTTGGTATTTTAATTTATGATAAAAATTGAGATGAGAATAACACATGCAGTTTCTTTGTGGAATAACAGAATAGTTTTGGAATATTGCAAGAAAATTTCCTCAACTTTTTGTGTAATTTCTAGTGAAATGGAAAAAGACTTGAAGTACTTTTATGTTTAATTTCCATTAACATTTTTGTTCTCATTTTTGTAAGTTAAGACAATCAGCAAAACAATATATCAACCCCTGTGTGGAACATTTGCCAGTTTTCCTGGTATAAACACATCTCCTGTGGATGATTTCAGGCTGCCAAGATGAATGTACTGTATCACATCATTATATATTTCCACAGTACAGATTTAAGACATGTAAATAACCTGAATATCATAATAGTAAACTGTTAGAAAGTAGTTTTGAAGTGACAAGTTTTGAGTAGTAGTATAACTTCTTTTAATTATAAGATTATACAATTTAATTTTACTAGTGGCCATGTTTAATGAAGAATGCACAGAATCCCTAAAAATTTAGCTATTGGTTCTCATGAACTGGTACCAGTTAAATTCAGCACATCATCATCTACTTCAGTAGCTGTTTGACACTGGACAAATTACATAATCATTCTTATCTCAGTTTGCTTAGCTATAAATTAGAAATAGTAATAGCACACATGGAGTTTAAGAATTAAGATAAATGTAAAATATATTGCACATGGTAAGGGTTTATATATTAGTAACCTTTCTTTTCCCCCATATAACTTCAGTCTCCCTTACTATATATACATAATTCCCTGAATTTTATTTTGAGTTAATGATGATGTAATTCAGCATCTCTTGATCCATATAACATTCCTTGTTACAATTGATATTGTCTCTATGTTAAATGTATGCCTACTTAAGCATATAAGTGTGCTGCATGTCTTCTTTAAATTTGCTGAAATACAAAATATTTCCTTCTTACTCAATTGACTCTGTTTGGATACCTCATTCCTACTCCAGACTAGGTTTTAAGCGATATTATTTCTTTGGATTTAAATTATGAGGCCTCAGAGGATGCTTATATTATGATGTTTTAATTATCTGAATCCAGAGGAGAAAATATATTATCTAGTCATTTAAAGCTTTGAGGCTTCATATTAACATCACAATAGGATTCAAATCCATTCTTATCTATCCTGTAACCTGGCCAGAGCCAAAGAAGAAAGAATACATGCCTTACGTTGCTTTGAAATAAGAGGAATCAGTTGTCTTTCACATCATCTTCTCCCCTCAAAAGCACTTGACTAGTTTAAAGGAGGTGTATCATAGTTTGTAAGCTGCATATCTTGGTATACAAGATTAACAGGAATTTCAGAATTTTAAAACTTCAGTACTTTTTTCTTTTCTAAATCATTCAATTTTTTGACCTAAATGTCTAGTCCCATGCTGTTCTGGGAATACAAAGATGAGCTCAGATACCTTCATTCTCAAACTTTTTGGAGACTGCTAATCTTGTTGTGGGTTTTGTTTGCTAACTTAATATTTTAACTAATAAAAACAAAAACTGTAAATATTTATAGGGTATCATGTGATATTTTGTCATATGTGTACATTATACAATCTGTAATGTTTAATCAAGGTTAAGCATATCTGTCTCCTCAATTGTTATTTTTAATGACAAAAATATTAAAAGTCCTTTCTTCTAGATTTTTGAAATATAGACTATATTATCATTTTCTAGTTATTTACTGTAGAGTAGCACATCAGAAGTTCTTACTAGTAACTATAATTTAGTATGCATTGATCAACTCTCCCCTCCCCCCTGCCTCTATTGCTCTGAATGGCCTCTGGTTACTACCGTTCTACTCCTATCTTCTAAAAATTCAACTTTTTTAGGTCCCACATTATATGAGAACATGTAGCACTTAAAATTCTGTGCCTGGCTTATTTTATTCAACATGATGATCTCCAGTTTCATCCATGTTATGCAAATGCCAGAATTGTATTCTTTCCATGGTTGAATAGTATGCCATTGTGTATATTTGCCACATTTTCTTTATCCATTTTCAGTTTATGGACACTTAAGTTGCTTCCATTTCTTGACTATTGTGAATAATGTTGCAATGGATATGGGCATGAAGAATCTCTTTAACATACTAAATTCATTTCCTGTGTACATATGCAAGGTAGTGAGATTGCTGGATTAAATGTTATGAGTCAGAAACAACTTTTATATATGATTGATAGGTTTCAAAATGTGGATGACCACATGTAATGTGAAATAGCATTACTGGAATATCGTAATACATTGGATCTGAAGATGTCTTATGGTGCCTGAGGAACAACCCAGTTACTTAGATGGGGCTACTTGAGTTTCTTTTCTAATTCCTCTACTGCTTTTGGAACTACTCACATTCATGTATTTATTTATCACCTCCTATATGTTTCTAGAAAATCTCATGTATTTGTGTCAAATATTTTTAAGGAAGAGCAATTATTTCACTCTTTTAATCTATTATGCTCATCAAATAATAAGATAATTTTTACTGAACTAACCTTTTGTTAATATATGCTTCCCTAACTTTTTCTTAGTACACTATTAGTCTATCTACTAATTCTTATGTATGGGCCAATCTCATTTTCTTTCATATTATGCAAGATGTTGCAACAAGCCCTCCCAAAACATTTTATTTCTGAGTAATAAAATTAAATCCTTTTGCCATTGAATCAATCCATAGATAACTTTAATGTATAGATCCATATGATCTTAACTTCTGATTACAGAATTCCCTGGTTAATAATGGAATTGTTACAGCTGATTAATAAATAGGTGCCCTGGAAAATAGCCACTTAAAATTAGTTTTCCATTTACCTGTAGTTTATTCCACCCACTGAATTCCCTGCTATTGTATGCACTATCACCAGACTAAGACACAATTAAGTTTTGTACAGGAGAACTTACCTTTGCTTGCTTGTTGTGGGTTTTTGTTTGTTTGTTTTCTCTTGCTTTGCTTTTGTCTCTAATAGCCTATGTCACTAGTCCCAGCCTGGTACCTGGAAATTGCTTTGTGACAGGGGCAAAGTTAAAAGCTCAGATGTTTAGCAGAATTTCATCCCCTCTCTTAACAAATAAAAATAACACTCTACTATCTGATGGGTGTGGGAAGGAAAGTCCTAAGGGAGAAGTATCGAAGCCTTTATAGGGCATTGCTGGTGCAAGATCAGCCTTAGTATCTGGGCTCTATAGAGAATGAGGAAAAGGCAAGGTAGACTGCAGAGCTATATCTAGGTACAGATAATCAGGACTTCAGAAATTGAGAGAGAGAACAAGAGCATGTGTGTGTATCAGTACTGGAAAATAACAGGTCTAAGCACGTATTCTGCCAATGGTGATTCAGAATCATTATCGTCAGATGTAAAGACAACACTATTATCCTTTGTGATTTAACAATAGTTGAATTCAACATGACATAGGCCTAGCTTTAACAGCTTGAAAAGTATTGTATTATGTTGGTGTTGTTTTTGTTCATAAAGGAGAGAGCAGCAAAGTGACAAATGTAGAGGATAGCTTCAGACCAGAAATGGAACTGATTATCATGTAGATGGATAACAGAAAAGATCTGGAACCTAACATGATGTTTGGAACTCACTTGTGTGTGTGTGTGTGTGTGTGTGTGTGTGTGTGTCTAGATTAAAAAATCACCTGATATGATTTCAGTTCTTTGTGACAACCATTATATGTATTGCTTATAACTTCTGCCTTTTAAAAGATCAGCAGACACACAGTTTTCCAAGTATTTGTTTATGTTCTTATTTCATAAGGGTCTAGATGTTCCTCCGGAACTGCTGATAGCTTTTAGAAGGTTGCAGCCATATGACAGATTTCTTCATAGGTGATCCTGTAAGCTATACAGTGCTAACATTTATCTTATTTTAAATGACATTTGAAATCTTAATATTTAAAATAATAAGAAATAAAGGCAATTATTTTATCTATATTCTAATTTACCATTAAAATTCTATTTAAACAAAGAATTTAACAATCCCCTTACCAGAAGGGCAGGGATATTCCAAGAACTAATTTATACTTTTATTTATTAATATTAAAACGACACTTGGAAATAACTAAAAATATTAAGATTTTATGAATTCCTTTCTGAGATTTTTTTCTAAGTCATCTCTATTAGGATTAAGAACAGTTGCAAGTGACAAAACTCAAAAATGACTTAAGTAAGATAAAACTGTCTCTCACACACAGATGCCTTGGGTAGACAGTTCCGGGTTAGGATAACATTGCATATCAAGGATGCAGCCTCTTTCTGTGATTTTGTTGTATTTTGGAGCATCCATTTCCAAGGGCACATCATGGTCAAGGATGGTTATTTCAATACAAACCATCATATCTATACTTCATGCTCTAAGGAGAAGAAAAGAGGGAAGAAAAAGGTCTCCATACTTCCTTTTAGAAATGCATCTTAATATTTGTAAGGGAAAAGATATAATGAATGTGGAAGAACAGTAGTAATCTGTACCACAGTATATTCCTTTGTAACCCAAATATCTGGTCCTGTGTTCTCTCCGTATATACAGTCATTCCTATGAAAGATAGAAAATCATAGTTTTCCATGAAGAGGCTGGATCTCACTAAGGTCCAGGAACTCTGGTTGTTACTCAGTTTTCTCTATATCAGCTTGAATATGACACATCTGGTCTGATGACCTTAGGGTTAAAACAAATGCTTTCTGTCAGATACAAGCCAACACACTATGATGGACTGTGACCCAGAAAACTGCAATAGTAATTTTATTCTCAGAACAGAAGTAAAGAAAATGCACAGCATTCACTAAACCATAGCAGTGATCAGAGCCTGACAGTTGGAAGAGCCAGGACTCCTTTGTCCAACCATGGAACATTCCTTAAGTAGCTCACCGGGCAGCAATTCATTACATGCACTTGGAAAGAATTCCCAAATCCGTTGTCCCCTGTAGCCCTTGCCTTTGTCCTTTTGGATGTTGTTTCTTGGACCCTCTGCTCTACAAAAACATCTGAAAAAAATCATTGAGGGATGAACAGCTTATGTGGCCAACTTTTTACTGGTGCGCATTCAGGATATGGAATTCTCTTCAAGGGTTGAGCAACTGTAATATGAAGCTCAGCTTATCATTTCTTTGACAAAAGCAATTTATTCAAAAACTGAGTAGGTTTTCAGTGTACCTAATTTCATCGTAGTACATATGGAATTTTTTTTGGTAGATATATTTTGAATTCTAATAGCTCCAATCTTTCACTTACCGTCCTCTTTGTTACTCTCAATCGAATAACAGCTACAATGAGGAGATTTGATAGGGTGGACTTGGTTGGAATGGCAATAGAGTAGTGTTCCCTCGGTGGCTCTCTGAAACTGTGTATTGTACTGAACCCTATATGAACTCTCTTTTTCCTATATGCCCTCCAGTATTGCCCCAAAGCACAAGTTAATCTGTCCTTCTATGTGCTATGCCTAGTGCCTCCTTTGCAATATGACTCATGCACTTTGGGGACATTATTACATAAAATAAAATTCACTTGAACAGGAACACTGAGCTTCTGAAATAGTCAATTTGGTAGCTGAGATAGCTGCTAGGTACCTAATGGATGGGTAACATATACAATGTGGATGCCTTGGTCAAAGGAATGGTTCAAATTCTTGGAATAGTGGAGGACAACATAAGGTTCATCATTGTGCCCAGAGTTTTGTCCAATTTAAAACATGAATTATTTATTTCTGGAATTAAAAATAATAGAAAAAAGTCAATTTTAGAACATGTTCAACTGTGAGTAACTGAAACCTTGGAAAAGGAAACCATGGACAAGAAGGGGGCTACTGGACTTGACCTTATCTGTGCCCTCATAGTTCATAGACTTGCAATGAACAACATATTAGACTTTTATATTGTGCTTGATGTTTAGTAGTTATTTCTTCACAGTTTTAGTTGAAGTCCGAAGCAATTTGTTTTCAATTAAATTACTAGACTCCCCATTAATTTTGATTATAGGATACAAGTAGATTCTTCCTTAGCTGAGGTGTACTCTCCCCACATCTCTAAAGAGTAGTTAGCAAAGACTACATCAAGTTTTTTACTCTGAAAGTAGCATCACTCAGGAAATATATGTTAGCCTTTTAAATTCTTCTATTGTTCTATCTTCTTAAAATTATCACATTTATTTTCAGAAGAATTTTATATTAAATAATGAACAAAGAGTTTATCTTTCAAAGATCTCACATTCCATAATCCCTCAAATGAATAAGATTATTAAAATGGAACTGACTCAGAGATAATAAAAATGATTCCCATATATTTTTAAGTCAATAAGAAATTATCTTCCCCAAATGAAACATTGTGTGTGCAGACAACATATGCACATCCTTTCATGTAGAATTTGGAGTAGGCGAAGGAAAATAAGTTATTAAGGTTTTCTTACAGAATCTCCTTAGGTTAAAATAGAGCATAATTCTATTGTTTTCTCTGATTCAAAGACATGTGCTAAATCTTTGAGGAAAGCACATTAACAAAGATTTATTAAGACATGAACGTTGACCTTAAGGATGTAACTAGCCATCTACAAACTCCCATCACCTATCTGATTTCTTACCCTCCACCTTTCATTTTATATGTGAAGAAATCATTCTAGAAAGAAGAGCTAATAAGTATTATTTGGCATTATTATTCATGGTAGAACCCAGACAAGAACTCAATTCTTCTACCTTTTATTCTTATTTTTTTGCAGTAGTGTTAGAGAGAGAGAGAGAGAAGGAGAGGAATACAGTAATCTGTGTCAATAACTTTGAAGTGTCTGTAATTTTACCCAATTTAAAAGTTAATGTTAGCTTGCCACAATTTCGTGCATGCTGGCAGAAAACATGACTCCTGGGTTCAGAGATGTAAGACTTTATTACACACAGCACAAACAGTAAGCAGAGAATCAGCACGTTTGTTTCAGTTTTGTGAGCCCCAATTCCCACAAGGGTAAGATGGATTTTCTAGAAGGATGCCTGCACACGCAGTGATTTCTGTTATAGTAGAAAACTGAGATTAGGGACCCTAGTGTTTTGTAGCAGCCAGTAAGTAAGCCTACTCTTTGTCTCAAGAGACATTACCTCATCCCCCAAGAAATGGTCTGGATAAGAGCATTTATTTTTTATCCTTTATTCAGGTTTTCTTTTTTATTTATTTTGCTTTTCTTTATTTATCTTTGGTATTACTAGCAAAATATGTAACAACAAAACACGTAACAGCTCAAGAGTCCCAGGAAGAAGTGTGCCCTCTGACAGGGCACATCTTTATCTATAAAGATAAGATAAAGATGTTGGATGTAATCCTGGGGCACATCTTAAAATTTATTATGCATATACATATACCAATGACTTTGTTAAAATGCAGATTCTGATTCAGTTATTCTGTATCAGGGGCTGACTTCAAGTTCTCAGGGGTGAATGATGCTATGAGTTCAAGGGCAACGCTTACTTAGATAGCAAGGCTACAGGGGAAGAAGCCTGGATAGGCTTCAGAAGGGCTTATGAGTTAGCACATCATATTCTAGGCCCTGGACTTCTATTTCTGAGAACAAGAAAATCTTTGTAGGACTTAGAAAACTATGGCAGACTTATGCTTCCTAAATATATACATATATGTACATATGTATCTAAATCACATGTAATCTGACCAAACTCTAATGTATTAATAAACAATAAATAATAACTTGGATAATAGTATGCATATTGCCATGATAAGTTCATCCTGTCCCTAAACATAAAGTCACAAGGGAAGACACATAGAAGTCAGGATTCATCATCCGAAATCACTGTTTAAGGGTAGAAAATATTTGAAGTCTGCATGATCAATTATTCCCTACACATAAATTAATCTGTATAGAATACCAAATCACAATCCAAAAGTTTCATGGTGATCATGGATTAAAAAGAGGGGAAGATAAATAAATCAAACATTTAGTAGCATTAGTCTAAAATCAATGTTGCTTCATTAATCTCACAAAAAAATAGCAATTTTTTATCAGTAGAAGAAACTATGTATGACTTCTGATAGTTCTGATTTCTTTTCCTTGGGGTGGTACATGTGTCCAGCTTTGAATTTCTCCAGTTTTCTTCTGTTACTTTCCTTTTCTACATATGCAGATTACAACATCCTAGATCTTTACTTCCTTCTTTATCATAATTTTGAACACACAATGATCCACAGCTATGTTAAATATAGCCACAACGTTCCTAAATCAGTGACAATGTCTGCTGACTTCATAGGTAGGAGCAGGAGACTCTTAGGACGTGAAATTCTCAACTTTTTCCTTATGAGAATTCAGCCTTTGGAGACTTCCTAACCTAGGTTTTTCCAGAAGTACTTTTTTTTACTCACCTTCTCAGTAACTAAAAACTGCTTTTAATATGATTTTAGCAAACCAATCTAAATTTTCACCCTTTATCAAGTGTTCACTGATTACTTCTCTGAGGGACTAGTTTGATGACATAACAAACTAGACACCAAGGTGCTGTGCCTATTAATTTCTTAGTGTCTAGCACAATGACATATTCAATCAGGCATATTTATTATCTAGTGTTGTTTCCGTAGTGATAACTCAAACCTTAAGTAAGTAAATACACTTGTGCATTTGCAAAATAAGTTTGAATACAGAGATATATTTAAATGAACATTTTCCCATAAGCCTGATATTTAAAGTCTTCAGACCTCAAGCATAACATGTCTATCCCCTATGTGGGAAATCAATGCTCAAACAAAAGTTTGCAGTGGTTTAAAATGCTTGGCAATTGGACACATCAGGTGTTTTGCTTTTCTGACTGAGAAAAGAGTTAAAGTGTGAGGTTCTGGTGTTGAACATATCATCTCCTGTTAATACTGAAAATACTTACATGGTACAGTCTTGTGCACAGTGATACTAGTGTGGTTTTGGTCTGAACGGAGACTTGCATTTCACGTGTTACTGCTCTCTTACCTAGGAGCAGCTAGAGTTCTCAGAATCTCAATAGCCTGCTCTCTGCTTTGTTTAGAATTGCTATGTATCACCAGCCTAATGAGCACCTTCAGTAACCGTGATTAAGAATAAAGAAATAGAGATCAAAGAGGTCGCCAATACTTACTTAGATGGTTTGTTAGAGTTTTGAACCCTAACGAATCACTTGTGTAGGACTAAATAAAGCCTATTTCAACCCAGAAGTCATCTTTATTCTAATATAAAAAACAAAGGCTAGAGTTCATTTGAAAAATTAAAGCTCCAAATCATGGCCAAAACATGCTATGAATATACAGTACAAAGAATTTTCTGTTTCCTCTGCCACTTTCTGGTCTTGTATTGAACATTGTATAAAATTGAGCTATGACACGTCAGAGCACATCAGTGTCATTCTCACACCCTTGATTTTTGAAAATTATGTCTCAAAATATGGGCTTTGAAGATATCTACTTTGTACATAATGAGCTCACATTTCAGATTTGAAAATGTGTTATTGTTATTAATTTATATGTGGTGGACAATTACTTTAATTTTGATTTGGACAAAATTTATTGATCACACATATAAAAACTATTTATATTTAAAAATGGTAAAGTCACGATGCCAACTCAAACTATGATTAACTACAGGTGCCCTTGTATTTCAGGGAATTATGACAGTAGTCCTTAATTGATAAAGTAATGTGGTGACAACTGTCCTAAATATGCTTTGCAGGACAACAAAACATATATAGATCATTGATTTAACTTTCAGAAAACTTCCAATAAGTCTTTACCAAAATATATTCATGAAGAAGAAGGAAGAGATGATAAAATGCTCCTCACAGACAAAATATGTCCTACTTTCTAATATTAATTTTCACAAGCTATATGAGCCCTTAAGCCATTAATCTGTCATGTTTAATATAAGGTCTAAAATGAAAACTTCCTTGTGCTGCTTGACACACCATCAGTTCAATCTCGCAATTAGCTAACATACCTAGAAGCAAAGGTAGAGATGTGGGGCTGAGGGGGTAGTGTAACTCAGGATGCAACATTTATTTAGCATGCACAGTCCCTAGTTTTGGTTCAATCCCCTGCACCATGAAAAAAAAGAGATAAAATGATAGACCTTTGCAAACAGTGTCTTTTTCTATTAATGTAAAACAAACAAACAAGACCATTTAAACACAGCAACAACAGTAATTACTAATGATTTGGACTAAGCCATCAGCTACAAACTACTTTGTTAACTCTCCATCAATTTGGCTAAAACTTATGTTTGTTATTCCCTGCAGTCTAGAATGACTTGTTTATCAAATTTAATTTTTGTTCTTTCATATATTTAACAGAAATAGATGGCTAGAGCCATACAGTAATATTTTAGAATATTTTCTTTTTAAAAGTGATAATAATTACAAGTATGAAGTATAAACAAAATATATAAATATATTAAAAATTTTACTGTGCATCAAGAAATATTTAACCCCTAGAAGTATGAGTTTATAAATAAGAAAGGCATTTATAATACAGTGATTTTATATTGTACCTTATATCTGAAAAGTATATTTGACTGCTGGCCTTGATATTGTGGCAGTGATATTGGCAGCATCATTATGCTGTATGTCACTTACCAGTTTATTTCTTTTAAAGCCATACTGATCCAGAATATTGCTCCAGCTAATGTAAAAGAGCCAACAGGAAAATATATGGTATATTCAGACCAACAAAGATCTGTTTTGAAGTAGAGAGGATGAATTTAATGTCCCATGCAAGTGTATATGGCATTGTTGTACAAGCATAATAACTATGTGTCATTTGTCAAAAAAAGACCATGTGTAAAAAATCCAAGCCTATAAAAATAGCAAATTAAATATAGTTTCTTATTTTAAAGACATAGAAATTACTAAACAATTCATTTTCTGAATCATTTTC
>PVKS010006386.1:0-78778 GCA_004027875.1 Aplodontia rufa
ACTGAGTGGTTTCCTCTATCAGTTTCCTATACATAGAAATTTTAGGGCCAAAGTCCTCTTTTTGTTTTATACTGTCTAGATTATTTTCAAACCAAGCTGACATAGTCTTTTTAAACATATCATGGATTTCTTTTGTATTATTTTACAAACTCATTCTAGTAGACTAAAGCCCACCAGTCTGTTTTAGTCCCCTTTTTCTCTATGTACTATACCAAAACTTGTATGACAACATCCTGAAGATTCTTAGAAGCCCTCACATTAATGGGAAGGATTTGTAAAGCACACCCTTAACATCCTTAAGAACCTGTTTTCTATCTGAAAGGCTCTATGATACTGAGTTTGGCATTTTTTGTGAGTTTTTCTCAAACATGTTACAGTCCCTTCCTAGATTTAATCTTGAATCCGAAGCGCCCTCCTCAAGTTAGGATTTGCTGTCTGGAGAGACCAGGAATGAGAAACAGTTTTATTTTCAAACTTGCCACGTCTTGAGTCCTTCATATTTAATGGCTGATTTTTTCACTAGTTTATTTCCCCTTACATTTTATCACAGGCAGTGAGATGAAGTCAGGTAGCCCTTTCTGTAAACTCTGCCTGGAAATCATTAGTTACATCCTTGAGTTCATATCCTGTTTTCCAGTTTACCACAGGCTACAAAGTTGCCAAACTTTGTGTCACTACATAACAAAGGTCTGCTTTGCACCAAGCTCCTCCCTAGGTTCTCTTAAGCCTCCCTGTCAGTCTCCTTGAGGCTACAGAGCCTGCAGCTAATTCTCCGCTCAAGACCCTGAGACCTTTGTCTACAAACCTTGAAGGCCCTTTAAACTGCGCCTGATACCTGGTCTGGAAGCTCCTGTCTTCTGTTTCAGGTTTTTGAAACAGCAACACCCCACTTCTAGATAGCAAAATATTTATTAGTTACCCATTGCTATGATAGTAAATCCCTTCAAAGTTGAGTGATTACAATAACAGTAATCGTTTATTTTGCTCATTAATCTGCAGTCTGGGCATGGTGTGGGCTCATCTCTGCTCCATGTGGCTTCAGCTGCAGAGACTGCCTCATATGACTTCCAGTTCGTGGCAAGTGCGGACCGGGCAGTAGGCCAGGGACCCAAGTTCATTTCCACGTGGACATCTCCACAGGCTGACTGGGCTTCCTCACAGCAGACTATCTGGGTTCTAAGAGCAGGAGTCTCAGGAGAGCAAGGCAGAAGTTCATGATGCTTTCACGGAAAATCACAAACCGGCACTTGCATTTATTCTGTGTTGGTTGAGGGCCAGCACAGGTTCTAGGAGACTCTGCCTATGTGGGGGGAGCAACAGGTGATAAAAAAAGAGCCCACGTCCCCATCGACATCAAAGACAGTGGCAACACTAGCAGTGATTTACAAACTGACTTTCAGAAATGAAGATTTGGTAATGGAAATATGAGGAAGCCATATGAACTCTATGAAACATTTTTATTAACAAATTTTCTCTTTAGAGCATCGCTAAAGGGACGATGCAGTATCTTGCTGACTCATACTGATTGATGAGCCCTGAGACATAGCCTTTGATGGGTTTTGAACGACCCATTAGTAGACAGCTCCTCTACGAAAGGAGATATGAACTAAGGTCTCAGAGCTGAGGTTAGTTCCCTTTTTGATTTCATAGACTGGTGGAATACACAAGAGATAAAATTACCATGTATTCAAAGAAGGTTTAATCATATTATCAAAGTCACGAACTGGAATATACAGTCTAAAATAAAATTTCCCTTAATTCATTAATCTAATTGTGTAAAAGCTTATAGATTAAACAAATTTATTGAGCTGAATTTATGGAAAAGAACAAATTTACTTGAAATTATGAATCTCTCAGTATATGCGCTCATCATATTTAGTAAATAAAAAGAAAGAACTCTCGGTTAAATCTGAATTTCAGATAAAAAAGTGAAGAATTCTCTTAGCATGAGTATTCACATGAAATTTTGTACCCAAATTTATTCATGATTATCTGAAATTTAAACTTAGCTGAGGGTCCTGTATTTTATTTGGAAACCCAGGTTGTGTGGTAATAATAAAACAGAAATGGTAAGAATGGACTATGTGAACAACAAAGAAAAAACTATGAAAGAATTTTGCTCATTTTCATCCACTGTAACAGTGACTGTGTGTAGACTACAGTTAGGTTAACACAGTCAAAAAGGGCTGGAGCAGTGGCTCAGTGTTTTGAGCAATTGTCTGGCAGGTGTGAAGACCCGGGTTCAAATCTCACCACCACATACACAACTAACTGTCGAAGAAACAAAGGCCAGGTGAGACCCTATATAAAGTTGATTCTCTCTCTCTCTCTCTCTCTCTCTCTCTCTTTCTCTCTCTTTCACTCTCTGTTTTAAGGGAAAAAAAACAGTTAAAGAATAGTTGTTTAAATCAGCAATATGATCTTTAAGGCTGAATTAGGTACACAGTACTAAATATACAGATAAATCAGCTTTCCCTATTCCATGATTGTCTTCCAAATTCTGTCCCTACCTTCTTTTGTAGCCTCAAATATACCATCTGGATTATCAGACCCTATTTCATCATTATGAGAAAAAAATGTTTATTGTTACTTTATATATTGTCCTAACTCTTAAAGTTGGGTCAATACTTCACATGGCAAATTGAAAAAAAAAAAATGACAGATTAGAAAAGTAACTGGAAAGTCTTGAAATCAAACATAGTCAGATTTTCTGTCTTGCAATTAGAAATATTCCAGACTCAAGAAACTGTCTTATGTCTCTGCATAAATCGAAACAGTGAAACATTTCAGCAAATAGTAATTTTCTGGATTTATTACATGGCAGAAATATCAGGTGGCTAGCTAAATAATGCAAGGCAGAGAAAATGAACAAAAACCTCCCTGTAGTCCTGTTATCATAGCAATGTGAAGGATTGCAGCCCTGTCATAATTTAAGTCTTCTCAGCAGAGAAAACTGGAAGTCTTATCTTGGTCAGTGACCATCTGATGAACATTTGAGAGGCAGCAAGTCTTCCCATACAGAGAAAAAGGAAGCAGGAACTTCTTTTGAAAGAACTGATGGCAAATGTTAAGTCTTGCAATTTTTTTAAAGATCCTTTTGAATTAACTCTAGCCTTTAATTTCTAAAAGAAGCAACTCAGGAATGTGGTAGTCCTAAGTGCCTGCATCTATGGTGAGGCCTCAAAAGAAGCAAAATAAAAATTAAAAATAAATGGTCACTATGTTGCCTAGTCTTTCAACCCCTGGTCAAGTGAAGTTCAATAACAACTTGTCCTAATGCAAAAATGGTCTCCCCAATTGCCAGGACCCAGTGAATGGAGGGGAAAAATAGAAAGTGCCAAGAAAGATTAGGTTTCTCTACATTAGTAGTGCTGGAGAGCTACTGGCCCAGAAAACACTGGCTTGAAAAGGTTGGAAGGATGGAGAAAATGAAAGGCAACCAGAGTTGCAAAGAGATTTGGGAGAGATTGGCTGGAATGAGATTTAAAAAAACAAAAGTAGGAGCAATTGCTAGGATACTTGGAATGAGCTTTCCAAGGCCACAGAGAAAAAGAATCTGTAAAACTCTTTTCTCAATGTCTTATGAAATTTTGCCCATTTACCATTTTTCAAAAGAGCTTTATACAATTTATTAAAATTAAAGTATAGATTCCACATACAATTTTCAGAGGAAAAGGAAAAAACAGCACAGATAAGAAAATCAAGTAAGGCCACAGTGTATAAGTTGTGGGAAATCAAGAACTCCAACAAAATCACTTGTAAATGTAAGAACCATCTAAGCAGAAGAGAAATGTAAGAGACATGCATGCTTTTAAACTTGGTGATCTACCCATAGCCCTTAAAAACAAAAACTGAAATTGCTTGTTCAGTTTTTCCTCTCCTTTTTGAGTAATTTTCATGACAACAGGTGTTATCATTCATGTCTTCTGCTAAATTTCCTTTGGATGCCCCTCATGGTTTATAGAATAAAGTCAGATTTCTTAGAGTAATATTCATGTCTTTAATAATCTGGCCTTATTTCTTTTTCCAGGCTTTTTCTTATTGTGTTCACTCAAATGCATACGGGTAGATTTCTTTTCTGAATCTTTATCCTCGTTTTTGATCTTCTTCCTTCTTGAAATACCCTTCTGTAGAGGAATGGATGGAATCCTGGGCTCCCCTACTTCTTGGCTGGGAGGACATAAACATTATTTGATGTCTAAAGACCTCCTTTATAAAATATAGCTACTAATAATCTCTACTCCATTGACATTCTGCAAAAACTAAATGAAATAATACACGCAAAAGACTTAGCTCAGGGTCCAGCACATAGTATTCAATAGCTCTTAGCAGTGATATTAATCTCTCTTCTTACTAAAATCCTATTCATGTTTCATTCAGTTGTATGAAACCTTCCCAAACCTGCATCTTACCTCCGTTTGCAATTATACTGTTGATCTTCCATCCCTCTATATTTTGTGTTTTGAAAATCATATTTATCCACTTTCTACATGTGGAATTGGTTTATAACGAGTCAGGCGTATATTTGTATGCCCATACACCTATTTTCTGATGGGTCTGAATCATCCCAATGCCTCCATGACAGAGCACTGTTCCGTAAATGTATGTTGAACTCTGCACTGTACAAGTCACTAGTGGAAAAAGACGCAGTTAGATCCTACCCCTGCCCTCAAGAAGCTTCTCATCTAATGAAGATATTCATTCCTGTGAAAACCATCAAAGTTTGCTGAATTAAATGGAATCTGCATTTGCAGTGTTTAATCATGAAACGAGTGTTATGATTTCAAAGTAAGTCCTTGACTCTCAGGTGTTTTCCTGAAAAACAGAACCTGAGATGGGGATTCATATGCAAATGATCGAAAGCAGCAGTGGTCTAGGAGCAAGAAGAGAGCTGTTGGGCAGAGATGGTTCCAGGGAAGTCCAGCCTCAGGCTGATCCCATGGGACCTCTGGAGCAGTAACTGTACTACCAAGGTCATCTCACCCAGAGACAAGGGAGCTTACAACTTGTACCTCCTAAGTTCCCTTGTCCAGACCATCGGATAAAGTGAGATTTGAGATGAGGCTTCTCTACCTTACTAGTATTTCCAGGTAACACAGTGCTCGTTAACCAAGAGCACTGTGCTGAGAAGATGCAGAGAAGAGCTGGGAGCAGGGAGCAGCAGAAATGAGGGCACACGCATGCATGTAGAGGCACAGCCACAAGCAGACAGGGAGAAGCTGCTCATCAGCAAGCCACGCAGAGAGGCTTCAAGAGAAACCAACCCTGCTCTCACCTTGATCTTGACTTCCAGATTCCAGAATTGTGAGAAAATAAATTTCTGTCATTTCTGTCACCTCTTCTGTGAAATTCGTTATGACAACCACTGCAAACTAATACAGGAACCAACAGTATCTACTGCAGACCCCAAAGCAGAACAAAACAAAACATCATAAACAGATGAAAGGAAAGGAAGAAGGGGCTGTGAATATGGAGAAACACATAATTTGAGGTGGGGGGAGGCAGCTTTTATCAATGATTGGGCCATTTGGAAGAGAGATGTGGTCTCCCCGGCCTCTACCTCTTCCTCCAGGGAGGAAATAACCGTTTTTTCCACCCCTGGGAAACTTGTGCTTTGAGAGTCCAAGTAGCCAGAAGTCCTTAAAGTTCCCGAGGGTTTGGAGGCAAAGGTAATTTATGTGCCACTGGAGGAGAAGAAAAGATGTTGAACATGTGCCGATTGGTCCAGAGAAGGGGAAACCCAGAAAACTATGTATTTTAAACATATCCTCTCCTGGTAGGTCCCCTACTAACTGTCTTCCCCTTTCAGTGCTGCTAAAGGTACACAGCAGTTCCCACCAGCATGCAATCAGTTTGGGGAGTTTTTCTCTTTACTTTGCTTGTTTTTATGTTTTTAATATCCATAGGGTTTTGGGTTTATGGAGTGGAACTCTTATTGTAATTCCTCAGAGCCTTTCCAGATTCTCAGCATCCTGAGCAGCCAAAAATCTTGTGGTTTTCTCTGTTGTCCCATCATGCACTTCTGGGGTCCAACATGATAAAAGACACAAAAGCATAAAGGAGAAGTCTTGCACATAATTTCAAACAAAATTAATTACATAAGGGCAGGATGAGAGATACATGGCTTGACTGGGCTTCCCAGGGAGAAATAAGAGGCCTGGGGCTTTAGACCACAGTTCAGTAGAAGCCATGAGTACAATGCTACTGTTTTAAAAGCAAACACAAACGTAGGCTGCAAGACAAAAAGAACATTTTTAAAAAAGAGAAGTTATGGTTTCAGGCTTTTCTGCCTTCCCTGGGCCACATCTGGCTTATTGTATTCTCATGATGGAGCAGAATATCCAGAGGAGAAAGACCAGGATGGTAAGACATCTGGAATCTAAGTCAAATGACTGTTGGCTCAAAGAACTAGTGATTTTAGCCTGGGGTGGAAGAAGGAGATTAGGAAGAGACGGAATAGCTCCCTTTAAATAATTAAAGGAGTCACAATGGGAAAAATCAAGAAGGTTTTCTTTGTTTTATCTCATAAAATATAAAACACCTCATCATTCAGAATGAGGGATGGATCAGTGTTGTAAGGAGGCTGATGGAGGTTTATTACTGAAGAGAACTGCTTAACAATCAAAAGCCTTATAGTCAACTTGGCTAGCTGAGCACTGAGTTTCCTGTTCCTAGAGGTGTTCAAATAGAAGGTGGATGACAGTGTGACAGGAACACAACCCGGCAGGCATGTGTTGCAGATGTGTTCTCCAGTGGGCAAGGGGTTGGACTCAGAATCTATAAAGAATCTCCCAGGAATAACCTTCCACGGTTTTAATGGCGAACGAGTGGTGTTGGAGGTGAAATGGGGCAAGGTATCATCTTTCTTCTTGAAATTTGGATTTAGCATAGATTGCATTTTTAAAGCAATTTAAGAGCAACACAGGAAAATTACTTTGATGTATCAATTATTGTTTAATATTTGTTGACTTTCTTTTCATGGAAGATTTTTCAAAACCATTGTTCCAAATATTTTTATTCTCACTGACTTCTAATGAATCTGATATTAACATAAAACTGTGAGTTTTTAAATTAATCTTCATGCCCTGATTTTTATCATCCAATATATCTTTTTCTTTTGGATGAATGTTTAAATTGCTTTGGAAATCACAATATATCAAGGCCATGGCGTTATCTGCATAAACAACTTCACCATGGCTGAATTGATCAATCCAGTTAGATCAGCTAGTTTGGGCATCCAATCTTACTGGATTACGTAATGAAGTCATCAAATATTTGTCTATTTCCTACTATGTGCAAGAAATAGTAAAGAGACAAAGCTACTAATGACATGGTTGGAGAAATACTATATTTACAACATAAGAGAATGCAAACATTAACTTGAACAAACCAATATCAATACTACATAAGCCAAGAGAATGCCATAGGGCAATAATAATTTAAAAATGGATTACTATATGCAGGAAATTTAAAGAAGACATGGAGAATTTTATGATAGAGTAGCTAGATCAGATTTTAAACATGAAATAAGGTCTGGGATGGGTTTCAAAAACCTAATGACAGTTCACTAAGCAGAAATCATGGCATTCCGGGTACAATGGCAGGAATAAGAAGAACCTGACAAAAACTTTCTAAAAAATATTTTAGAAAGTGTAATAGAATCATTTGGTTGAAGACAAAGACCTGTGAGAGGCCTTATAAAGTGTTGATTAAGAACATAAGCTTTAGATTAAGCCATGGATATAAATTCTGTCTCTATGACTATTAACCTTGTGTGAACTATTCAAATCTACCTGCATTTCAGTTTCCCTGTATGAAAAGTGAAGATAATAATATCTGATACTTGGTTGTTGCAAGTATTAAATTATATTATGCAGTTAAAAGTACTTAGCTCAGTAACTTGCAGACTGAAAACACTTAAAAACTTTTCTGTAAATAACAGTGCTAACACTAATACTGTGTAAGAAAGTAGAATATTCAATATAAACTGTAAGGAACCTGGCCAAAGGGTTTGGAGTTAAAACTATCACCAAGGACTCTGAGTAAGAAAGAGCAATGTGAGATTGGTAGTTTAGGGAGATGCACTAAATAGCTTTGCATGCATCTGACTGAGGAAATGGACAGGGGCAAGTGAAAATGAGTTAAAGGCAGAGAAAGTAGATGGAAGCATACTGACAAGATATGAATTTAGTGTCACAAGGACCTGAAGAGCAGTGGCTTTGTAGAGTTGGAAGCAAAGCAAAATAATAATTAAAAGGTATATAGGAGACTCTCCAGACAGGGGAAAAGAGTTAGACCTCCAAATCAAAGTTGACCACTCAGTTTAAAGCTTGGAAATTGAGAATACTAGTCCCAGCAGTAGAAACAATGCAGATGGGACGAGAGAAAGATTGGAAATTTCAGCTTTATGTCTCCAAAGCCAGAAGTGACATCAAAATGCAAAGATAGAAAGCCTTTTAGAAATCTATAGATTTTTTTTTCTTTTTTACCCAGACTTACCTGATGGCAGCTGCATAGGCATGTGTGTTTCTTTGATAAATAAAATAACTTTGCAAATGTTTATGTGATATAATTGATACAGATCACATTGAAAATAGGATTGCCTAAAATTTCCAGTTTAAAGTGAAAGAGCTGGTGGAATGTTTTCTCTGTGCTAGAAGATTAAAACAAGAAATAAAAAAAGGAAAGTTTTCAAAGTAAGGTTCCAGCGTGTATGCTTCTAATTATAATATTATGAACAAATGTTTTATAAATAAAAGCAGAGGTTTTAAAAAATGTCCCAAATATTGAGAATGTATGCAGTGCATGGTAAATGTGGAATTTTAAAAAATAACGAATATTTTAATGGGGATATCAATATCTATGACCAAATTATTTAGTTCAAATAATTACTTGGAGAATTTACTTATGCAAAGTAGTAAATATTCAAAGTGTTTATTTATGGATATCAATCTGTGAGCTATTGCTGAAGTTAAGAAACCTCTCTTCTTTCTATGATGGATCAAAGTTTAACATCATCAAATGAAGAAAAAATATATCACACCTTCTTTGAAAATATGCTATGTGGGAAAGATTATATCCTACTATTTTAAAAATTTATGCTTGATTTGATTGATAACATGTGAGTGCACTGCAAAACGAAAAACATTCTTCAACAGAACTTCACAACTTCTTTAAACAAGCAGATGAACCATGAAGCCTTGTTTAAAAATTTCATTACTGATGTATTAAAATGTATGAATGATGACTACCTCTAATGGCAAAATTGAAAAATTATAACTACTTTGACAATTATTACTTTTTAAATACTTGAAGTGTGGTCTTGGAAGTCAGATGGGAAATAATGAATATATTCCCAGTAAAACTAGTGGAGAGACAATCATTTCTATTACCTGAACAGTAAAAGTCTACTGACCGGTTTCAATTTGCCTGCAATAGATTGTCTGAATCACTTTTATTTTGTGTTTGGCTTTTTCAGTTGCACTTGTAGAGATGTAAGGGTCCTGTTGACACCTAGGAGAAGTCTAGTATCACCTTGATGTCTCATAAGGTTTACAAAAATGGTGGGAAATAAGATAGGGCATAGTAAACAAAATAAGGCAAAACATTTTTTTTCAAAACGAAACAGTTCCTCCTTTACTTTTGTGATTTTTAAAAGAAACAGAAAAGGAGGAGTTTTCAAGCACATTTTTCAGCATGGTAATAGTTTAGAAGAACTTTTTTTTTAAATTCAAATTAATTAAAGTAAGCAAAGTAAATTTAAAAGTAGGAATGTGTGGTCTCACAAAACGATGGGTCATTAATTTCTGCAAAGTAATGGTGTACAGAGTGACTTTGGCAGCTCTCAGGACAGAAACTATGAAGCCATGCTGAGTTAGATGAGCAATTTGAACCCGGTGACCCAATTTTTAAATTCTTAGTAAGTCTCAGGATAAATTTGAGTGTAGATTTTCTCCCCTCTCTCTGCCCCTTCCCCCAGCTAACTTTAGTTGAATTTGAGAAATCGTAGCAACAACAAAGTTTGCTCAGGATTTTAGGGGTCAAGGGTAGAAGAAATTTCTGTAAGAGATGGCTTTGTTTAAGCACAAGGTGTCACCTGGGAAAGGACATGGACAGTGGGATGAAAGAAGGTGAGTTTCTCCAGACATCTAACCCCTTCTTCCTGGATCAGCTAATGCTTTGTTATCCAAATAGCTTGGGCTGCTGCTGCAGGAAAATCAGCAAGTCTTGCTGGACAAAGGTAAACATAAAGGAGATGAGAAAATCTATACACAGCTATGAAATCTAGTTTGGAACAGTGGAAAAAAGCTTCCTACTTCATTTCCAACAAGACTGGATGGTAGGTATACTGGTTCTTCAAGGTCCGAGTGATGATGCTGTTTCACACAAGATTGATTTAAAATCTTCAAATTTCACAACAATTACAGTTTTAGTGCAGTTCAGAGCCTGCCTATTTTGAAAATTCATCACTGCCAATAGCACCACTAATGGTAGAATGAAGGACCTGAAAATTCATAGAACACTCTGGAAGACTACCTACTCCTGAAAAAAAGGGCAGCAAAATGACCTCTTTTTTTCAATCAATTCAGTATTTTATTATTACTCTTCAGTCTTCCTGTTCAGATCCCTAATTTTTTTTTATTTTATTGAGGAGTTGTGTTGTTGTACAATCACAAATGCACATGTAGTAACAATATGATAGGCCCCTGATCTTAATCCAGAATCACCCCCATATTACCCACACTACAGTCTTCTTGGTTCCTCTGTATTTCCTTCCCTTAACAGATATAAATGTGTGTGTGTGTGTGTGTGTGTGTGTGTGTGCATTTTCCAGAATTAAATGATTGCATAAGCATTATTTGGCCTCCCAGGGGAGTAAAGAGCAAACTACATTCATTGTTGGTTCCCCCATTAGATCCCTATCATCCTCCTTCTCCCCTCTACTCTCCACAGTAAGCTCAGCATTTGTCTCAAGTACAAACTCTTCTACAAGTGTTGCCAGGAAGGAAATTGGGACACTCCACAATTAATCTGCCCTTGTGATACTTACCATTTCTGCCTTATGCTATAATAATTTCTGTACATGTCTTATCTCCCTAGGAGACACATGCTATAACAGAAATCTAGAATTACAGTTGGACAAGTCTTTGTTCATCATTACTGTGCCATTCCTAATTATGTGTCCTAGATTAACTGTTAATATTTTAAAGTGCTCATTTTTTAAAAGTGGAAATATTCACCCTGAAGGGTTGTCATGAAGATTAGAGATAAAACAACACCTGGAATCATACCACAAGATCCCAGCCAGATTTAACGCTTTCTGATTGGTAAGAAAACCATAAGCAATCCCTTTAATAACCCTTCCAATGATTTATTTAATCACCTATCTCACCAAATACCTAACATAGCAGAAGCGGGTCCACATGAATTCAGTATTAATTGCACATTGACACTGGGGCAAGAAATGCTCAGCAAACTAGCAGTAAAAAGAAGGGAAACTGACTATTAAGGCAGACAATTCTATTTTTAGTGCTTGGAAGGTAGTTGCATAACTTAGAAATCCATCTCCTTCGTGTGATCTAGATTAGTGCTTTCCAACAGAACTTTCTCCAGTGACAGAAATGATCTATATCTGAGCGGTCCAAAATGGCAGCCATTAAACACGTGTGTCAGTCGAGGCTGTGAAATGTGGCTAGTGTGACTTTAGAGTGGAAATCCTAACTATTTCACTCTAGACATTTAAATTTCAAAAGCCACATGTAAGAGACACTATCATGTTGCGCAGCATAGGTCTAGATGTCAGGGGAAAAGGGATAAATACTGTGGGGACCCAGGAAACCTCCTAATTTGATGAGATCAATTTTAAGTCACAGCTGTCAGTAGCTGCCTCTGCTCTATCTCTTAGATGATTTGACTCTGCCTCTGCTGTTGTTTCTAATTCTATTTCACCTCTCCTTCTTATTGAAACCAAGACCTAGGTTCCCACTTTACTTATTGGTGACTGAGTGGCTGCCCCTCTGCTGGGTGGCAGGCTTATATGGTTTCTCAGGACATGTTCCTACAAAAATGAATGGACTTCACACTGCTTTTACTCTTTCCTAGAAAGCTCTGAAAAGGTGTTTGTCTTCCAGGTTTTCTACATTTGTAAACACACACGCACACACACACACACATACTTGTGTATATACATGTACACATATGCTATATGTAACTGTACATATTAATATATATTATATATACTAACACATGCTAAACTACATATTATTACAGAACTATAGTATTATTACTTATGACTAAAGTTTGTTCAATTTCTTACAAGTCACTCTCACACAAAAATTGGAGTTAGTTTTCCAGACTGAACAGGTTCTATTTGAGTGGTAAGATGTACCATCACAACCAAAAGTCCTTCTCTTTCCCTCATGGAAGCAATACAAAATTCAGGCACCTACAATAGAATTGGTAGGCATTACTTATTGACAATGGAACTCTCTCCCATAGGTCTTCATAGAGCCTCTGAATCCTCCTTAGCACAGCTCCAGAAGAAACAGCCAGTTGATTGCTTTCAGAATGCGTCGTGAACCACATGTACTTTCATCGTCCTGTTTTAAAATTATATCACAGAATGAATTTTTTGCCATATAAGGTTGTGAGCTCTAAGGCTTAAGGCAGACTTTGTTCTCATTCAAGAGTCCTGGTTCAGGGAAATAAAGCTAAGATGACAGTGCCTCTTCCAGGAGGCCCTTTGGGTCTGCATGAATATGCAACTTTTGGCAGCCTCCTCTGGTGTGGCACAGCTCCCCGCGCATGTTCACTGGGACATCCCCTCAGACTTGACCTGACCAGGTGAGAAATCCTAAATATTACCATTCCCAGCAAACACAGGTTGAGTAGGTCACTTGCCGACACTTGGCTAAAGCCTACATATTTCTTGTTGGCTCTTAAGAAGTGAGAGTTTTTCTACCAGGATGCTGCTTCATTCCCTGGACATTTTGTAAATGAATTTCAGATGCTGCTTACAGTTCCAAATCAAGACTCAAAATCAGAGTTGACCCTTCTGATCACCCAATTTGAAAGCTAAATTTGATCAATGAGTTCCTAGTTGGAAATGCCAAGCTTTTATATGTTGATCAGATATGGGGAAACCACAGAGCAGACTTCACAGGCTTACTGTGCTTCACTCTTCTCAAAGGAAGGAAAGAGGAAAGAAGAAAGGGAGAGAGAAAGAGAGAGACAGAGATGGCCACAGAGAGGACAGATTCAGAGAGAGAGAGAGTGCACTGAAGCGCCAAGAAGCAGGAGCAGAGAAAGCTGGATACTACTGAGCTCCGCCTTCCTTTCTCCCTTTGTTCTACAGTTTTTGAGGACTGCTCCCCAAATCATGAGCTGGTGGATTTCATCATTTTTATTATGATTTTATCACGTCTCCCTTGCTAGTTGTGAATATTGCACAATTAGCACATTTCTGAAAGCCCCGATGGCCATGTCCTCAAGCTTCCTCCCCAGTTCCTGGAATTTGCACTGTAGGACCTCAGCCCTATTTCTGTCTGTGGTTTTGATTCCAGCTCAGATTCTGACTACAGAGGCGTCCCCTCTCCTTGGCGAATACCTTTTTCTCCTTGTGGTGATGTTTCCAGTCCATCTAGAGGAGTCATAAAGTGCTATTAAAACAGTCATCCCTCTTAGTCTGTCCTTGGTAGTCATCACACAGTATTGCTATTGTCCGGGCGTTGGAGTCTGAGGCTGAGGCTGAATCGGAAAGTTGGTTTTAGCGTCCCAGCAGGGCCAGGGAAAATAAATCCCTGCTCAAGAATATGGCTCCGTGTCAAGGAGCTGGAGAACCAGCCCATGAACGGGATCCAGGGGCAGATTATTTGGGTGAGTGTGCATGGCGGCCAGACATCAGCTTCATTTGACTAATATGTTCTTTTCCATCCAATTGAATGGATTGCCACAGTGTCAAATAAATAATGTGTTGCCACATTTGGCCCAACAAGAAAAATAGTGGGTATCAATAAGCAAGTAGAAGACCACATGAAAGCACAGCAGTGTTTCAGGAAAACAGGGAATAAACCCTCAGGTATCTTGAAATTCAGACGTTTTTCTTGTCAAAATGTTCGAGAAGCCAAATCTGTGGGGTCCCTACTGCTGTGACAACACACTGGTCTCTGAAGCTTATCCAGTACACACATGGTCCCAAATTAAACCTCAGGTATTTGTGAAGGCAGCCTCAAAGGTGGGACAATGGCTCATGACCCAGTTCAGAACACATTCAGTTGATTTTTCCCGAATGCCTCCTGGTTGCCAGGAACAGAGGTAGCATCTAGAAATGAGGGACAGCCAGGTTTGAGAAGAAATGCAAAGTATCCAGGGAGCGAATTCCTGGCTCACATCCTAGGGGGTCACAGGCTCACATCCAGCTCCTTCTTGTATCACGCAACAAAATTCTATACTAGACACAGGCAGCCAGCTAAGGAACAGGAGATAGGGTAGGCTGGGCTCTAGGATCAGAGTATGAGGACGTCTTCATGAAGTAATGACATTTGTGGTCTGTCTTAAAACATGCTGTTTTAATGCAATGTTATTCTCAGAATCTATGAAATGGAATCCATAAGCTGTAAATAAGTCCCCTCGCCCAAATCCTTCTCACTACAGCACAAATTAGCGTCAATGGCATTTTCGACCTGAGCTACAGGAATGATAAGAAAATAATACAGGAAGAATAAGCACTGTTGCAAGTGCACCACACATGTTGCTCAATTCAGTCCTCAAGAGATTTCTGTGCTATAGGTACTACCCTTTCCTTATAAAAGGGGAAACAAAGCACAGAGAAGTTAAATAAATTACCTAAGGTCACAATGAAAGTCAATCACTGCTAAGTTCTTTAGGCTCATTCTTTCGCTTTGTTCTCACAAAACCTTTGCCCTGAGCTATGTACAATTATTATTGAGGGGATTAAAGTCCTGGAGCTTAGAAAGGTTTAATCTTCACTCAGGAAGATTTTTCAGATAGGGGACAAATTGTGGCCATTGTCCCAGAGGCATGGAAATATATTCAGGGTGTATTTAGAGAAGGCATGTAGAAACACTGTACATACAAAGAAGGTGGAAATTGGTTCCATAGACACGGGGAGCCATTTGTAAGAGAACTATTACATGAGTGACATTTGGAGAGGGAAGGCTGCTTGGTGGCTACTAGAAGGATCTTAGTCAAAGTAGCGGCCATGACAGAAGACACATTCTGGAGGTAGAATCTGGAGAATTCAAGGGCTGGTTATTTGTGGATGGGTGAGAGAAGTAAAAGGCCAGCTCTCAGATTTCTCTCTGTGACCACTATGCTGGAATATGCTGGTGATACTAACCATGCTAAGAAATGCAGAAGGGTTGGCAGGTTTCCTGGAAAAAATCATTGATCTGGGTATGCTCTTAGGTAGGTTCCTGTGGGGGAAATTTCCACTGGGCAGCTAAATGCACTAGAGTGACTCCCTGCTCTGTGTCTTTCCCATGGGGGAGCCATGCATTACCTGACATTTGGAGACTTGGTTTCATGGGAGAATGTCATAGCTGGCTTGTCTTCATAGACCTTGGTGACAGATGCTGTTCTAGCACTCACACCTTAACCTTCTCAGCTCTCTAATACTGAAGGCAGCCTCTTATCCCCATTTCACCATGAGGAAGCCACAGCGCAGAAAGCACAAGATATTTTTCCAACATAGCACATCAGGAGTCTACTAGAAAGATGTTCTCTTCTCTCCAGTCAGCATTTCCTATTTCTGTGATCTAAAGTTCTTGCGGCTCAGGTTGGCTCTGTGAAGGTTTTCCCACATACCCTGGGGAGAGGTGAGTGTGCTGCTGAGGATGCAGGTGTAGGTGAGGGCCTGTTATGGTTTGGATGTGAGGTGTCTCCCAAAAACTCCTATGTGAGACAATGCAAGAAGGTGTAGAGGTGAAGTGATGGGGTTCTGACAGCCAGCCAGTAAATTAATCCCCATGGAGATTAACCAGGTGGCAACTGAAGGTCGGTAGGGTGTGGCTGGAGGAGGTGTGTCATTGGAGGCATGCCCTTGTGGGGTATAGGTTGTATCTGGTAAGTAGAGTTTCTCTCTCTGCTTTCTGATTGCAATGTCCTGAGCCACTTCCTCCACCGCACTCTTCCGTCATGTTGTTCCGCTTCACCTCCAGCTTCAAGGAAGGGAGCCAGCTGGCCTTCTATGGACTGAGACCTCTGAAACTGAGCCCCCAAATCAACTTTTCCATCTCTAAAATTGTTCTTGTAAGGTCCTTCAGTAACAGCCGTGAAAAAGCCGATTAAAACAGGGTCTGTCGCTTTGTATGACTCCTGCACATTTGGCTCTTACAAACGCTAGCACACTTGTTCTCAGCTCAGAGGCTCTGCCAGACAATTGACCTCCCCATGCCTCCATAACAAACAATCCTTCTCCATAGCAAACAAGCTTGCTTCCTAAAGCGGGTGAAAACATTCAGTATGCTCACACATCTAAAATGTTGTCCCTGGAATAAGTACATGTTCTAGAAAAGTGAACTAATATAATGACAATTGTGATGATGAGAATAATGGAGATGATGACTACTTCTTTATTTCTGCATTATTTTCCTTATTGATTTATAGAAGGAACAGCAGTTCAAGCCCTGTTTTTCTGGACCTCAATGAGAGAGAAAGAGAGAGAGAGACAGAGAGGTTACCAGTTGTCAAGATTTAGAATTAGTGAACCAAATGCCCTGGACTGTGCATTGGGGGAAGGAAGGGAAGAGAAGGTGGTACCGTTGTGGCAAATTGAGAAGGAACAAAAGAGGATCTCTCACGAGGGTCCAGGAAGTCATAAAACCTTGCCATCTTTCTGTTAGCTTCTAACTGCACTAAAAGAGATAAAGTGAAACTTAATAAGAGGTTAAAGGACACAGAAACCCAATGTTCAGATCCTCAGGTGGGCCTGCTCAGGATTAGTGGGAGATGGGACCAGGTCCTGTGGGCGGGCATGCTCTAGGTCGTGCCGGACAATGTGTAGCGAAGGCTTTGTCTGGACTTTTCAAACTGAGGAGGGGGGATGCTTGAAACATAAAAGGCCAACTTGGACCATCTGGTTCTGTTACAGTCCCCCATCGACACGTCCGCACTCGATGAGACCAATATAATAAATGAGGATAGATGAGTTTTGCTCCTGTCAACAGCCATACTAGGGGAAAGATAAGAGAAGCTTTTGAAATTGTAGAGATCTTTTGGCTGAACTATTCCAGAGGCAATTAGTTCCATATGGAAAGCAAATCCATGAGGATAGATTTAACTATCAGTTCTGTAGCTGCTTATCAAGAGGCAGTATATTTTATAAAAGACACACAAGCCAGATTCTGTTACAGTGGCACCTGCTCTCACCCATGCTGGGCAGCTATGAATTAGCCTTAGGCCTCTGATACTCTATGTGTCAACTAGATTTTTTTAAAGTTAATTAATTATTTCTGGAGTAGATATTAATAATGATAAATTGTTTTATACTATAAGATGGACTGAGCTGATGTGCCCTTCCAGAGACTCTGAAATGCTTAAAACATAACATCACAAGATCCAGAATTTCCTCTCTTGCCATGTTAAAAGCCAAGACAGCTACAGAGAAAAGCTTTTTAATCTTTCCATTCTCTGATGGAACATATAATGTGTAATTTTGAACAAAACAAATAATGAGGCAACAGATAATTCACTCCTTCATCCTCTCACACGCCTTTCTTATAATCATGCTATTTTTATACAGTTTTCTGCTTAAAAAAGAAAGAAAAAGGCAGGGATTTGGGGGGAACCAATAGATCAAAAAGAAAGAAACAAAGAATGAGAAAGCAAGGGAAAGATGTGAAGAAGGGGAAAAAGAGAAAAAAATTCCAACAACATCTCCTGCATCGCATTCTTCCCATCTGCTGAGAGTTGCTTCTTTAATAGCTGCACCCTTGAGTGTGCCTATGTGGAAGGGCACAGGAGCAATGGTGGCAGGAGTGGGGGCTTGACAGGTAACACAGTTCTCAAAGCCAACAACCTCCAACCCTATGGGGTCTGCGAAAATATCCACAGGACAAACCTGTGGCCTTCCAGATTTGGCAAAAATTTCAACCCATTATTCAAACATTTTGTGCAAGCAAAGTGCAGTACATTTTGTCAGGCAGTTCCCCCTTAATTTCCAAACCCATGTGTATTTCCAAGGGAATGTGATCCATGTGTTTCTAATTCATTTGCATTTAAATCATCATAATGCTGCTTTCGCTGAGCCATTTGATGTCCAAGAAGCCTATGAGGCCTTTTACAAGCCCTTTTAAAGGCTTTCTCCTTTGAACCTGCGAGTCATGGTTTTCCTGTACAGAATGTGAATTAAAATAAAGAAAGGTTATAGTTTCTCTTCAACCTAAATTCTTCTGTCTTTAAATGGCTAATAATAATGACAACCATTAAAATAATGTGATCTCAGAGACAACCTCACAGATAAATTTAGTAAAACCTATCATTTGGAGAAAAAAATATACTCTGGCTTTTAAATATACTCCAACTTTTCCATTGCAAAAGCCATGAATTGTAGTGATTGAATCCTACTGTTTGCAAATTAAGATTATTGTTTACTGTTTTTGCATCCCCTCCCCAATTTTGCTGAAGTCCAAACTAATTTCTCTGCAAAGCTGAATGCATTCACGAATACTAATTGTAGCTGCCCCTAATTTTTTAAAAGAAAGATTCAAATGTCTTAGTGCTGGAATCAACTACATCTTCAATAGATTTGCAAACTAATAGAATGTTTATTTATTCTTGTAATAGGAGAAGTAATTATTATTATTATCTGAACACATTTTACAGGACGTTTTACCTACATGATCTAATTTAATATTTGCAACAACTGTGCACGTTTTTATGGTTATTACTCCTTTCACAAATGCAGAAGCTAAGGCACAAAAATTGGGTGAGTTACATCTGATTTAAGGAACATTTTTCAAATCCACAAAGCTGCGTGCAGAATAAACATCTGGAACATGGAACAGGGATTGAAGGGTTAACAGCTATTCATCTGTGCAGCTTCCAGGAGGTCACAGTTAAGACATGAAGGAGAGGCTATAAAAGTATAAGCTTCTTTCATATGTTGAGTTCTACTATGTCCCAGGCAAAGTGAGAAACAAAAACAACTTAAACATCATCTTTTATTTAAAGATCTCTGAGTCTATGTCCAGGGAAGGCTAATTGTCAATGCATGTGATTACGTCCTATGAATAGAGACTGGACGTTAGGCTATGAGTTTAGTACTGGGAGATGCGGCTCAGGATTCACTTTGAAGAACCCCTAAAACACATAACTCATCGAGGCTAAGCCTTGTCCATACTTAGTAGACACTGGTTCTCTTCTCATTATTCTGAGGTGTTTGGAATTTGTCCTGAAGTCATGGTCTAGTTGTTTTATTTTCTTGGAAGCTGATCTAGACCGTAGTGCAAAGGATGAATTTGGGGATGCTTGAGATGGGAGAGCCAGGGAAGCTGGACCCAGCAATATAAGAAGGCAGTGGGCTGGGAAGAAGAATCAATGATAAAGAAGCTCAGGTTTTCCATTTTCACCACCATTTTACAGCACTTGGCTTTTTAAACAAAGAGCAAAGCTCATTCTGCAGTATTTGCTGAAAACTCAAATTTCTTTCCATTTCCCAATGTAATCTCTATGCACCCACAGACATACACATCCTGTCATCTATAAGAAACACAAGCTTAATGATCATGTAAACAGAAATGCCTTTTGGGGGATAATCATTTCAACACGAGAATGATGTTATGGTGGGTTTTGTTTCTCTCCATTGATATTAAGAAACTGATCTGATGTAATGATTTCTCAAGAGAAAAGGAGGAGAAAGAGACATCTTCCAAGTAGAAGATGTTCAAAATTATTTACATAAAATAAAGTCATTTCCCCCATTTCCTTCAGTGAACGCCAGCATTACATACAGTGAGAGCAGAATCATCTATTTGACATTTGAGAAGTCCCGAAATATCTGCCCATCCACTTTCTCCTCACGTACTAGTTCAATTGTCCTTAAAATCATCAGCTGACTTTATTTCCAAAAGACCTTAGGGCTTTGTAACTCTGAACTCAGGGGTCCAGGGGAGAAGAACACGCTGACACCTTACCTCTACTGGCACTGTGACGAAAGTAGGTAATTGCATCAACTGGCTGACATCTGATCTTAGATTCTTTCTTTTTCTTTCCTCTTCCTGAACTTGCTAAAAGGAGGCCATTGCACTGATCACTTTATTTGTGTCTGTGCGCGCTCCACCCACACCCCTACTGTTACCGACTCTCATGGACCCTGCAGTAAATTCCCAGCTTCTTTCTGTTCTTGTCTTGCTCCAAAACCTCCTCCACACAGCGGCCAGAGCAATCATCTCAGAAAAGAGAGGAAATGATGCCACTTGCCAATGCGAAATGCTTCCATAATCCTTATTGCTTCTCATTATACTGTAATAGATGCAAATCTTTGTGATCTAGAGCGGCCCCCAGACTCACATCTCTGACTTCTGTCTCTCTCTTAACAGTAGCTCCAGCACCATAGCCATCCTGCCCTGGCTGACTGCTTGAGATCAGATCTCTCTTCAACGTCACCTCTTCAGAGAGACCTTCCCTCACTGCTCCAGATAAAATCCTGAGCGTGCTGACCCACATGTAGGAGTGAAATTAGTTATGGTCACAACTGGAATTTGTTCAGTGCACACACATTCACACGCTCATGCACACACAAAGAGAAAAGAGAGTTTAATGGTACTTTTATGCCAGTGAAATGTCAGTTCTCTGCTGAGTTGAAATGTGGGCATGTATTTTATGGATTGGAATCACATAAGGAACTGAAGTTATAGCCTCCTTGAAAAAAGCACATAAAAACCATCCTAGGACCTTGTTTGATCCCTTTATTTCCCCTCTCACAATTTGAAATCTGGCTTATTTACATGTTAGCTCGTCTATTAAGATGCAAACACCTTATAATCAAGACTTCCTTTCTCTGTCTCCTGATAACCAGCACCCAAAACAGTGCCTGAGAGTTTATATGTGAACTTTCACACAGAGATTATCTGAGAGATGTGATGGTTAATTTGGACTGTCAACATACTTGGGCCACAGTATTTGGATATTTGGTCAAATGCAAGTCAAACTGTCATCCTGAGTTGGGCACAGTGGCACATGCTTATAATTCCAGTGGTTAAGGAAGCTGAGACAGGAGGATCACAAGTTCAAAGCCAGTCTCAACAACTTAGAGAAACCTTGAACAACTGAGCAAGACCCTGTCCCAAAATGAGAAATAAAAGCTGGGGGTGTTGCTCAGTGGCTAAGCACCCCTGGGTTCAATCCCTGGTACCAAAGCACCAAAATAACAACAACAACAACAACAACAATAATAATATGAAAGTATCTTTTTAAAGAAGAGGGGACTTTGAGTGAAGCAGTTATCCTCCACAATTTGGGTGTCATCTTTAAGCAGATGAAGGACTTAAGAGAAAAGGACTGAGCTTCCTGGAGAAGAAAGGAATGTGCCTTCAGACTGCTCTTGAACTCTGTACTGCCTGGGCTCTCCCCTGGGTCTCCCTCTGCAGCCTGCTCTGTAGTGAATGTGTGTATCCACACGTACGTGCACACAAGTGTGCGTGTACAGCTGCACATCCTCTCGTTCTGCTATCTGCAGCACTCATGCAGATGTGTTGCACACATGACACAACTACACTCACACTCCTCTTCAGACATTTCTCCCTTCACCCAGAGTCCCCCAGTCAGGGTAGAAGCGAACTCTCACTGGCCCTCTCTCCATAACCCCTGAAGTCTCTATCCACCCTTCTTGCCTGTTCATTTTCCTCTTCTCATCTTGCCTTGTGACCACCTGGCTGGGAGCAACTGCATTGTTTCCTCTCTTATCCTCTAGGTTCCAAGCCACCCTACAAAGGGCCAGCAGCTCTAGGACTTCCTGTTGCTCCAACATATATATCTCTCTTTGTTTTGATTGTTTTCTCCTGAAAAACTCCTGGCATATAAAATGTTCTAGATTGCTTCATATATTGCAGATATTTGGATTAAATATAAGATCCGAATTGAAGACAGCAAAATCTCATCAGCAGGATTGCTGAGTAGTAGGGTAATAGTGGATGATTTCTTTTTCTGCCTTGTCCCTTTAGTGTCAAATATTTCCATTTAAAAAAAGGTATATAAATTACAATTTTAAAAAGAGAATTAAGATGCGAATGGAAATTAAATATAAAGACTTCGTTGAAAGTCTTTGTCTTCAATGAGCTAGCATGTTGCTTAGTTTCACTCATATTTCACTTGATCTGACTGCACTCAAGGGCATAAAGTGCAGTTGTGCTGTCGCTATGAAACTCTGAGCCTCTTTTGAACAGGGATAGCGTCTCACACCATAATGTACAGAGTTCTTCATAATCTCACACCTAACATATCCATTAGGGTTGGATCCCTGAAAGGCTCACATGTTAAAGGCAATATTGGAGGTGGTGGGGGCTTAGGGTTCTGACCTCTTCAGTGGATTAGCCCATTGATGAATTCTTGATCTGAATGGAACATTGGGTGGTGGTGAAAACTATTGGTTAGGTGAAATCTATTTGGAGGGAATGGGTCCTTGGGGTGCTCCTTGAGGATTGTATCTTGTCCCCAGCCCCTTCCTCTCTCTCTGCTTCCTGGCTACCATGAGATGAGCAGCTTTTCTGTGCCACATCCTTCCACCATGTTGTTCTGGCTCACCTCTGGCAGGAGCAATGCAGCTGGACTGAATCTCTGGAACAGAGAGTCAAACAAATCTTTCCTTCTCTAAGTTGTTCTTGTCAAGTCTTTTGGTCACAGCAATGAAAAATGAACACAGTGTTTCCTTTGCTCACAGTTGTATGCTCCCAATCATGCAACGTGAGCTCATGGGTTCTCAGTTGCCTAAAGTGAGAACAATGAGATGTTTCTGGAAGCACCGAGTAGCTTGATTCAGAGTAGAGGGTCCATGATTTCTGGTATCTGTTCTTGGAGTTACATCTTAATTTCCAAAGCACCCAACAACATACTAAATGCGTTAAAGTAAAATGGGCACATACAGAATTGAACCAGAGTGAAGCTGAACTGATGTGTGAGGGAAGGGCTGCTCCTTCCTTTTAGTCTTAAGCTACAATTATACAGATTTCCAAACCTATATATGTGCCTTTTTTTAAGCTAGTGTTTCTTTAAAAATACATTAAGAGCAGCCTTGATAGAAATACTAGTTGAAGCTAGGTGCAGTGGTGAACACCTGAAATCCCAGCAACCCAGGAGGCTGAGGAAGGAGGATCATGACTTCAAAGCCAGTCTTAGCAACTCAGAGAGACCCTAAGCAACTTAGTGAGATCCTGTCTCAAAATAAAATATAAAAAGGGTTGGGGATTTGATTCAGAATTGTTAAGTGTCCCTGGGTTCAATCCTGGGACAAAATAAACAAACAAGCAAACAAACAAAAAAGAATTTTACGTTATTTTTAACATTTAATTCATCTATTATTTTTATTGAAAATTTATGTTATGTCATAAAAATGTCAGATGTCAAAATTTTGTGCAAATTTTATTCCTGCTACAGAGGAATGGACAATGAGTGATTTATAGCCATCATTTTTCTTTAAAATTGACTTCAAAACTCACTATGGCCAGGTTCGTAAGGGCAGACATTTTAAATGCAAAGGAAATAGAATTAAGTACCACTTTCCAACTAAAAATAATTATTTTTGAGCAATGCATTAAAGAAAAATTCCTAGTTCATAAACAAAAGTATCATCAACTAAGCAAAATTAAAATTGTTAATTTTCTTCCCTAACAATTTAAAATATATATCCCTATTCATTCAGCTGCTACTTTTATTATCAAAGGCAAATCAAAATTTGGGAATGGTTTGATCTTGTTAGACAAAAATTTAAGAGTTCTTTGCTAATTTTTTATGAATCATTTTTATTTCACATTGTACAATTAATTATGACCTTAGTGTTTAACATACAGATTTTTTTCACCACCCAAAATTCTTATTTTTTAAAATGCAGCAGAGAGAGGGGCTAGAGTGGTGGCTGAGCCGTAGAGCACTTGCCTGGCATGTTTCAGGACCCAGGTTCAAACCCCAGCACCATGTGCACAACTGAGTGTTGGAGCAACTAAGGCCATGTGAAAAACTAAATAAAGTTGTTTCTCTCTTTCTCTGTCTCTCTCACTGTCCCTCTCTCTTTATTAAAAAAAAAAGAGCTAAGGTTAAAGTGTTAAAATTTCAAGTATATTCCAAATGACCTTTATTAGATGTTCTAGTGTAAGAGACTTGAAAAACAAGTCGGGACATTTATGGATATTACATATCCAAAGCCCTGTTATTTATGCTTGTTTTAAATCCCTGATTAAGCATCCATATGTCAACCTGATTCTATGGAAGGTCAGAGTAAACAAAGTGTTTCTGAAGTTAAGTGTTCCAACACATGAGGTTGTTGATTCTTCTGGACTCGGGGATATCATTCATTTAGCAAATGGCATCTGGTGTCTTGGCCCAACCATTCAGATATGTCACTAGGCATGAATTGGTACAAATGGGTTCGAATAATCTGTGACTAAATTCCAGATGACAAAAAATAAGATAAAGATTTATTTTGGATTTTAATTTTCTACAAAGCTGGCCAGTTTTTTACTGGATTAGTGAAACAAGGATATGATGTTAGCAATTTCAAATATATATATTTTTAAGTTCCATGGGAGGGGCATCAAGGAATGTCTGTTAATCCTGTAGCAGTATAACCGGGTAAACACATCGATTCAATCAGACTTTGTCATGTCTACATTAGCGGACATCTGCTTTTGAACACTACTGTCTAAAGACATCATCAACAACAATAGCACAAGTAATAATAGTAAATGCTTATAGAGTATTTTTTGTGTTCTGGACACTCTGCAAAGCATTTCAAGTGTATTATGTCAGTCAATTCTCACAAAATTTGCATGCAATAACTCTTGTATTTTCTCTATGTTACATAGCTGAACACCAAGGCATGGGGATGAGTGTCTGAGAGCCAGAAAGGCTGGGTAGGCTAGGACCCAGAGAAGCATGAGGTGCCCTACATGTGGTATAATGCTCCATGCATTTAGCTGGAAAAGAGTTAGGGTGAGGTCAGGGATTAACAGTAATGGCACAGATCAGTAATAGAAAATTCAGCTGCCATTTTTCTCTACAATTCCGAAAAAACAATATGGCTAATCAAACTGACCATGTATGTAGTCAATGAAATGCAGTCATTGTGAATTTGAAAATAAAATATCAAATGATCTTTGGAGTTAGAATTTCTTTGTGTGGACACAGTCTATTTTCTCAGCGGGAAAATTAAACAAAAGACTGCATATATGTCCTTGACTCTGGGAGACCAAGACCAGCGTTGAGAGGAAACTTAAGAGTGGCCCAATCCCTTTCAAGGGCTTTGACTAAGTCTTGGTGTTTTTAGTCCTTCTGAAGTTTCCCACACCTTGTGGATATTTGAAAGGGTTTAGTATTTAGGAGATTTTTATTACCAAATCATAAATACTTTATTTACCCAAACCAGTAAGGAAGGCAGAAATGAGGGGGAATTTGGGCAGCTTTCAGAGGAAATCCTTGCCAGAGCCCCATTTGCATTGACTGCACAGCACTCAAAAGCACTTTTGTTTTGTTTCAAATATTTCATTCTGTTGGAAGACAGCCACCAGGTATGTGGCACAGATAAAGTCATCTGCCAATATCCGGGTTTAAATCTGGAAAGCAAATATGTCGATGAGCTTGATCTAGGTAGCATCTTTTAGGGTAGCATCTGCTGTTTCGGAAGCTGCCTGAGCAATGGCATGGATACCGATGCTGTCTTGTGTAAGGATAAACTTGCTAAGTCTTATCATATAGGTGTGCGCATTGAGAGTTTTTCCTACAGATAGGAATGCTCACCCATTCTCTTGACTAAACCCTAGGAAGCCTGTGGGAACACCTAGCCAGAACGGACTGTGTCATCCATTGATGGAAAACAGTGTAACTGGTTTTTAACAGGATTGAATAACTTTGCCCATGTGATGGTTCTCGCCAGAGCTGCAGATTTAGTTTCTATATCCCATGACCAAGGTTGCCAGCCTCTGTTTTCCTCAGTCTGTTCTCCACACATCCCCAGACCTGCTTTTCCAGAATGAAAACCCATCATGTTATCACTGCTTACAAATCTTCAGTGACTTCTCATTGTCCCCAGCAAAATCAGTTCATAGTTTAGCTTATTGACATTTATTACTATTGATATTGAATTAGTTTCTGATACTGAAAGATCACTAGGTTTTACTTCAATATATTTATAGATTTCTGCCTTTTCTTATTAAATCGAGAAGCTCTGGAAATACTGGAAATAGCCCCTTTTGCTAACTAGACAGGAGCAGAATAGCAACTGTCTCTTTAGTATTCTTTACCACATTCCACATTCTTGCCTTAAGTTTGGGGTTGTCTGTTTCCACTTGCTAGGTTTCTTACTAATTTATAATGATAGATAATTATTTCTCTGCACACTCATCAAGTGGGAAAGCAGCAGTGTTCAGATAAATAGACTCTCAAAACTAACAAGCAGAACAGAAAAATAAACTGATGTTGTGGTTACCAATTTCCATGGTGTAAATACTTCCACTGTTCCAGATTTGAAGTTATCAACAGGAAACAACTGAACTGGAGATTGGGAAGAGATTGTAACAAATGGCTCTCATGCCACCTCCTGCAAAGCATTATAATAAAGATGAGGAAAGCTGCTCATTTCAAAATCATAATAGTTCATGCTTTTCCCTGTACATACCAAGGATTTCAGTTTGTCCAGGTCTTTGTGCACCATATTCCACACACCTGGAATGCCATCTCATCCTCCTCACCTACTTACGCAAGCCCTGGGAAACTTTCCTAAGTGATGCTTCCTGTGTGAAGCACTCTCTCATCTCTTGTCTAGGTCACCATATATTGGGGGTTGTAAATCATGAGCGTTTGAGGGTATTTCTGTGTTGAATAAGCCTCACACACTCCATAGACCTCTGATAAATAATCACTCATGGAAGGAAAGACAGAATTGAGTCCCTAAATCAAAGACTTAAATCCCCTTAATAAAGTACATAGAAATGCTTACAAGACAAAAAATGTAATGCCACTGTTTAAAGCTTTAGTTTTTATCTTTCTTCTGAAATCACCAGGTTTTAAATTTCAGTACCATATTAGATAAACACAGATTACAAAACTGCCTTCTATGTGTTTCCTCAATTCCTTTGCTGGCTTTCTGTGCTGACACAGGCTCAAGGGGTAAGCGCAATTATCTATAACCTCCAATTGGCCATCGTCACTACTAACAGGTAGCGTAGTCTCACAAGTGCACGTGGAGATACTTCCTTCTTACATATAGCTCTTAAGAGATGAAAGGTCTTCCCAATCACTTGGGTTTATACAGATGCACTGATCCTAAAACAGTCAAACACAGCAGTAAAGCCCGAATGAAGAGAAATGAACTGTATGACTAGCTAGAAACCATAGGCTGAACAGTACTTCTTTCTGCCTCAACTGCTATATTGGAAAGCAGAAAGAAGCGGCCTATGTAACGCCTGCTTCTTACACATTTTGTATTACTTTAAACAAAGTGTAGCTAAGCACAGAAGTTCTCAAAGTGTTTGATTTCAGAATTCCTTTGCATATTTAAAATTATTTTGAGAACCCCAAAGAGATTTTGTTTATAGGAGTTATATCTGTCCATGCCTGTTTACTTGTATTCCAAATTAAAACAGAAAAAAATTTAAACATAAGAACCCACAAGCACACATACCACCAACCCTTAGAAAGATGATACCATTCAGCCTCATGTAGACTCTGGAAAACTCCATTACATACTTGTGGGGAAAAGCAAGTGAAAAAATTATTCTTAGTATTATTATGAAAATAGTTTGACCTCACACATCTCTTGGAAGAATCTTAGGGACTCCCAAGGGCCCTGGACCATAGTTTCATATTGCTGGCATAGCACGTTAGGTTCAAATGAACACATTTATTGAATAAATTAATTAGTGATAGAGTAAGCTTATGGCCAATATTTATTACCAGAGCTACATTTACACAGCTATCTTTAATAAGCAGTGACCAGACCCTGCTTGCCTTTGCACTTTTATTGCCATATCAGTTAATCAGTTTCAGTTACTAGCCAATAGATTATCAAATAGAAAACCTTAGGACAACAAGAAAAACAAAGTGCTATGAAAGGACATTTGTCTACTTTGTGTGAAATCTTAGTTTGTGATGATGTAAAAGGAGATGAATTGAAAGTAGGGAAGAGAGGGTAATATTTGATGGATTCAGCAAAGGCTAAAAATAAATACCATAACAACTACTAAATTATTGCTTGTATCACTTCTTTTCTTTTTCTTTTTTCTTTTTTTAAAGAGCGAGAGGGACAGTGAGAAAGAAAGAGAGAAAGAGAGAAATAATTTTATTGAGTTTTTCATGTGGCTTTCATTGCTCCGACACTTCGTTGTGTACATGGTGCTGGGGTTTGAACTTGCGTACTCATGAACGCCAGGCAACCACTGCAATCGCAGCAACCACTGAGCCGCCACTCCAGCCCCTGCATCACTTCTTTCCAACTTCATATCATTACAAAATGTTATCTTTAGGTTATCATTAAGGCAAAGAAAAGTCTGAATTGGCTGGACAAAGTGGTGCACACCGGTAATTCCAGTGGCTCAGGAAGCTGAGGCAAGGGAATTGCAAGTTCAAGGCCAGCCTCACGACTTAGCGAGACCCTAACCAATTTAGTGATACTCTGTCTTAAAATAAAAAGTGAAAAGTGCCCATGGGTTCAATCCCTGGAATTTAAAAAAAAATTCCAAATTGGTCTGTTTTAGTTTTTATCGTTAAATTTAAAAGTTCTGTGTTTGACATAGTCTCTTAGAAAACTCTTTTAGATACATGCAAAGCTGTTGTACTTTTCCTATGGTTCATGTCCTTTTCACCTTCCTTCTCAAGATCCTTTCAATTCAATGAATGTGCAAATAAAATCATAAATAAATAAGAATGATACCTTATATTTCTAAGCATTTTCTTACATGTTATTCAATCTGAGGCTCAGAACAGATGGAAATTAAGTTCCCCTTAGCACACTGCCTACCTATCCTTTGGACAAGTATTTGAACTTATGTACTTCTTAGATAATGATAGCCATTGCTTTCTTGCTCCTGCTCTGAGTGTTCTTTACAGTTTTCAGCCTGTTGCTCATTTCAAGTAGATTAGAGAGTCGAATAAATCATTCCAGTAGAGGACAATCTTGAAATGAAATGTCTGTTGGGGAAATAGCTTTTCCATTTATTAATATTAATTTTTAACTTTACCATATGTTCTGTTCATTTTTCCACCTCTGAAAGTCAGGGCTTGTGTGTGTTTTTTTCTGAAGACTTACAAGAATGATGTGACCCACCCCGTGGTCAGTTTATGGCCTTCCCATTCCCAGTTCTCTATCCTGATTTTAGCTCAATCCCAGGTATGGCCACATTCTGGTAAATCCCTTAAGCAAGAAATACTGCAGCCAATTTAAACAAAAGAAAGGGAGGAGTTGCTGCGAAAGGCAGCTATGCCAATGGGAAAAACGAAATCAACTGTTTGCCAATACTCTGTGGCCTGAGGGTTAACATGGTGTCCAAATAGAACTTATAAAAATGAGCCTTAAAATTGAAGCATCACAGAGTCAGGGAAAGAAACGATCAACTTAAGGTGATGAAATGTTTATCTGTTTCAGCATTGGGTTGCAACTTCAGAAAGTCAGATAAACACAGATATTAGAAATAGATCATACAATGTTAATATTTTATAAAACTACACTGATAATGAGAATGGTTTAGATACAATCTATTTAAAAATGCATTTATATTCACATTAAGTAAACCTCATAATACGACCTTGTGCATTCAGAGCTGTTTGGATTTCATAAATGAATGAATATACAGTGGTCTGTGTAACATTACAACAAGAAAAATTTCTAAACTGTCAAATTAGCAAGAGAGTGGCTATCAACTGAGTTTTCAATAATAATTTTAACTAATCTGTTGGTTTAGGCAAAAAGGGGCCTAGAAGTGTTGTGAAATTATTAAAGTTAGAAATGATTCTGGCATTGGCCCCTTTGTGGCTCCATTCTGCCCTCCTCCCTCCTCTAAAAGGACTTTCTGTACAAATTGCAGAGGTAGGAAAATAGACACTTCACAAGAAGAGGAAAATAGTACTGAGAAAAGAAAAATTAAGTGTTGCTACTAACTGAAATAGCTACAGGCTCCTTAGCTTTTGTCAACTTAATATTAAAATGTCTCATTTAAAAGCAGGTACATACAAATATGGCACCATGTATTTAGATATTTCATATGTATTAATATTAGTGTGTAATCCACCTGAGTTTTTTAAAGGTTATTTTCCACTAACAAAATGTAATATCATCAACCATTTACTTATTTATAGTCGTGCACTCCACAGTGTTTAATTCTCACACTAACTCTGCAAGGTAGATGGTTAGGATTTTAACCCAGATCTTTCTCCCTCCAAATCCTTTATTCTCTCAGTTAAGCTACAGCACTGGCCAGGTCACTGCTATCTGCAAGAGCATGCATAAGCCTTCTTGCCCTTCACAGCTTTCTTGTTAGAGTTAGGAATGCTCACTTGGGAGGTTGGAGGAATAGAAAGAGACCAAACCACAGCTACTATGTAAGATGGCTTCTGATGATAACCAAGTCCCTCTCTATTTCTAGATAATAAAGTCCTCACTGAGCACATACCAATATACTCCTGCCTTATGCCCAGCAACAAACTAATCATGTTAACTTCTCCTTTAAGTTGACTGGGCAAAGACCAGGGTCAAAATTACTATTGGTATTTAGTCGGTGGTCATTTGCCACTACGTTACCAATCTGCCAACAGTGTTAATTAATGGTGGCACTGAAAATCAGGTAAGAGATTAATCTTAAACCACAGAGATGTTCATAAAAACTACAGAACTCATTCTTCGTATATGTTGTTTCAAAAGTGTATTTATTTTAGAGCATAAAATAATTTTCATTTATCTTCCACTAAGGATAAACAACTAATAAGTAACCAATTGAAAATGGCCACTGTAAAGTTGGTTATGTAGGCATTCAATGGCATTTGAAATTTCCTAAAGGCCTAACAGTAAAACTTACTTATTTTTCAACATTTTAAGCTATGAAACTCTATACCATAATCAAATTTTCTTACTGAGGCCCAATAAACAAAACATAAAAATGGAGTTGCTTTAGGGGAATCGGAGTGGGAAGATGATAGAGACACTTCCCCAGCACCAGACACCATCTATCCCTCCAGCCACTCTCTTCAGAAAAAGACCTGATGGATTCTTCAGGACTCCATGGACCTGTGTTCTCTAATTCCAGTGATGTTAAATTCAAATTGGAAATCAATCATTATGCTAGCTGTAACTACAGAGTGGCTAAATTTTTAAAATAACAGGAATACCATGACTCATACAATCCCAAGAGTGCTGTCCACTTCAGTATGGTCCAATTTGGAAAGTAGGCACCATTCCATTAATGATGACATTGCTCAAAATAGTTGCAGAATGTCTGTTTTAGTACTGTCCCGTACATCTTCTTCTGGATTCTGTTAGTATTGGCAAACGTTTGTCTTTTGAAACCAAATTTGATCTTTTGGAACACAAAATCATTCATAACAAGTACTGTTGATGATAGTAAATGGTTTGTCAGGGTAACACCGCTTGGTTGCTTGCTTCATTCATTTTTTAAATAAAATTGACACGTGACTAGGAAATATTAAAATTTCCTTGTTCAGCTTAAGTTCTTTTACAAAAGAAAAACAATCCAGAGGAGGTCTAAAAACAATATAATTTAGAATAATGATAGAATTTTATAAAGCAGCTACTTCAAAGATGATGACTTTTTCATGAAGGTATGAATTCTAGCTGAGTAGTCCCATTTTAAAATAAGAAGTTTTCATATAGGAATAATCCACCTCTGCAAATCTTGACAGCTCAGTGTTTCCCATTGCAAACTGAAAGAACTTCTACCAGCTCCTTATTTGTTATGAAAGGTTATGATAAAAATTAATTGGATAGTTTCCATGCAAAATACTTTCAGCCTTGAAAATATGTTTTTTTGAAAAAAAGGCACCACGATTGGGGAAGAAAAACAATTAGAGTTAGAAGGAGACAAGGAAGAATTTCAGCAAAACCACTGCTGAGATGACTTAAAAACATTTTTACTTATGTTTTAATTCTATTTAATAAGGGTTATTTTAAGATGATAGCTTATAAGGGAAAAACACAAATTATCAAAATATGATATTCTACAGAGCAGAACAGTCTGCCTGGGAAAGTCTGACTGTATAGTGGGAGGCCACTGAAGACTGAGTCAATGAAATGCCCAAGGGTGTCTACTCTGCTCCAAACACTTGCACAAAGTTTAACTCATTCAGACCTCAAAGCAATCTTAAGAGGTCCATAATATCAGAACTAAAAGAAACAACACTTGGATAAAAATTTCCCATAGTCAAATTCTGGCAAAGCTGTCATCTGGTTCCAAGGTGTCCCTTTCATGACCTCATTTCAATTTTGAGGCTAAAATGACCAACCTTCTAAGCATCATCAATACAGGAAAGTCAGAGGACAACAGAGTTCTGATTGATAAGAAGACAAGATGAAGATGGCCTAGGATCCACGTCCTTAGAATGGAAGCACTGATAGAGATGTGACCACCTAGATCTGAATGAGAGGTGTGACCAGTCACTTCAACACAAGGAGGCACATCCAAAAACGGAGAGAGCTTTCTTGAGGTGCTATGAAAATCGGGTGTGAGAAACAAGGATGAACCAGCTATGCCTCATGACCTACCCTTCATAAGAATGTCTTTCAAAGCCCTGAATATCTTTCTACAGACCCCTGTTCTCTATTAGAGACAGGCAGAGAACCAGGTAAGTCACAGCTCTTTCTTATGCCCGGAGGGCTTTTGAGAGTGGACGGATCAGGGACCAGCTCTACTTTAGCAGCCTCCCCAGCTGCCTTCAAGTCCATCTTTGTACATCAACAAATTCGTTACAACAAACTACCAGAAGCAAGCCACATTTAATAGTGACTTTGTTCAGCTTAGTACTGCAGGAGAGTTCAGCAAATGACTTAGTGAAAGTAGTTTAAATTGGTGAATGCCAAAGTCCCAATAGATTAGTATAAAATTAACATCTCATGAGTAAATGCCTTCTCCTTTGATCTTTAAAACATTGGCAACTGAAAAATTAAGTTTTTAAAAATGCCTCTTTCATTTAATCATTGTAATAAATAACCAAATAGGTAGAATTTTTGCAGATGAGGAATCAAAGAAGTTAATAATCTTGCCCAGGCTCACATATCCAGTGGCACTGAGACTAGGATTTAAATAATATTATGCCAGGTTCATGAACATCTTTCATTTAAATTGTCACAGACAAAAAGTACTTCAGTGTTAACACATGCACACACAAACCCTGATTATTAATATCAAGGGGGATAAATCATAGAACTGCATATGTATGGATATTCTACTATAAAATAATTTTAAAATTCTCAGATTTTACTCATAAATCCACTATGAAACAGATACGTGTACTGTAATTTACAATTATATACCCTGGAGTTGGTCTACATATGCAAAAGATGCCTATCAGGAAAATCTATTTGATGGCATTATCACTAAATGTAAGTTATTCTCCATCATGCTAGGATATGATATGGTTGAATATTTATCTCCACCATAACTTGTGCTAAAATTCAATTGACATTATAACAGTATTAACAGTGGGACCTTCATCTTCATTTGCTGGGGAATAGATGGAACTTGAGAACATTATGTTAAGTGAAATAAACCATACTCAGAAAGTCAAGATCATGTGTGATCTCTCATATGTGGAAGCTACAGAGAAAGTAGAAAAAAGCGGGGGTCCTCATGAAAACAGAAGGGGAGACCAGCACAGTAGAGGAAGGGAATAGTGGGGGAAGAGGCATTGTGGAATGAAACTGACCAAATTATGTTATGTGTATAAACAAATACATAACATGAATCCCACCATTATCTATAATTATAATGTACCTATTGGGAAAAAAAAGAGGTGGGACCTTTAAGAGGTGCTTAGACCACATACAGTCCACCCTCAGGAGCAGGACTGGTGCCTTTAGAAGAGCGAGAGTGCTCTCCTCTTGCTCTTTCTTGTCATTTTGCTTTCTTCCATGGGATGACACAGCAAGAAGACCAGAGCCAGATGCCAATTCCTGTAGCCTCCAGAATTATGAGGCAATGCATTTTTGTTGTTATAAAGTACCCAGTCTCAGGTATGCTATTATAGCAACAAAACTCTAAACATCTTTCCTTTTACCACAATGCAAATAAAAATACTTCTCTGCAATCATCTTGAGTTCCTAAGAAAAGCTTAAAATAAGCTTGAATTTACATCTTTATTACAACAAATTCATCATTTTAGATTATGTTGTAAATTGGTATTCCATTTTTCCTTTACTAATTCACACCAAGTAAAAATACTAGTTTTAATCTGAGTTTTTGTCTCTCTTTCTTACTGTCCTTTCCTCAAGTTACATATGATTCTTCTTGCATATGTAATTTTATTTCAAATTTCCACAGTATGTAATGTTATTTTTAAGTGTAATTACATTGATATTATTCTTCTCTACTTGATTATAAGTACCTCAAGGGTGCTGTTTGTGCCCTACTATCTGCTTGCTTAGTGGCTCAAAAAGTGAATAGTTACTGATAAATGAACAAATAAAATTAATCCCCAGGTTTTTTATTATAAGATAAAGAAAGGCTGCTAATTCCTTTTCCAACTGGAAGCAAGTTCTTTATAAATATAAACTCTTATTGATCTACTGGTCTTATCTTTTCAGTAATATTCAAAGGAAGGAGAAATGATACCACATATACTAACACACTGGAAAGTTCCCCGGAGTTACTAAGCTTTGAGGCATCAGCAGTGAGCAAATGCTTTGTCATTTCTGTGGGGGAGAAAGAAGGGGAGCAGTGATTCACCTCTCATGTCACCTCTAGGGACTCACAGTTCGCATAACTGCCCCAGGAGGAGGAAAGTGAAAGAGAAGGCAATTCCAAAGACATGAGACTAGCCATAGAATAGCAACTTCTTTGGGGGATTTCTCCAACTCTTGCTTTTTTTACGGGTGCTATTTTCATGTGTTATAATATTAAAATTCACCAAGAATATTATGCTATGAAATAAAAGTCCTAGTAGCCTTTAATTCATTCTCTTAAAACTAATCTGTCTAAGCACACTACAAGAAAAAGAATTCCACACCTTAAATTTGGTCTAATGACAGAAATCACAAAGACTCTGCTGTAGTCATCATTATCATTCTAGCTGGCATTGTTAGGAAGTAGGGCAACAGAGTGGCAAACAAACACATGGCCCTCCATCAATCACAGCTGGGGAGATCTGGTGTACACCTGGGTTATGCCTGCAAACTGGTTGAAAGCTGTGTGAGCAGCAAGCCATGAAGGTTGTGTCTCCTGGGTTCCCACCTCTGCTTCCCAGGATCACTGCACCCAACCTCAGGATGGGCTCTTAATTTTGATTAGGGCTTCTACTCCTAGCCAAGGGAGAGCCCAGTAGAATGTGAGAGTTCAAATAAGAGGAAGCAAGCTCAGTAGCAGGGTTGTCAATTGGGAGCCAAGTGGAACATATCTTTGTGGTCTCCATGGTGAGGGGAATTCCCAGAAAAAGCCGACTCTGAATATGCTTATGTGGAGGCAGCATGGTTAATCATCACATGCACACTGAAAGGGATCAAACCAGTCCAATGTGCTCGTGCAGGAAATAGACGCTGTGTTCTTTTCCCTATGCAGGATGCAAATTGCTTCTGCAAAGAGCCGACTTCGTTTTAAAGGACCGATACTGCCTGAATTTAAGAGGACTATCACCAAGGGGCAAGGACCTTCTGTCTGACTGAATACCAGCTTCTTGTGGTGCTGAATAATGCATAGTTATATTTACTTTGTCATTTAAATATCATTTAATATTTAACTTGCCATTGCTCATTCATTGTCTTAAAATAAATTACTCCCTAATATCATGGGTATTAGACATGTAGTCAAGTTGAGGTTTGGGGTTTGGGGCTTCTCAGGAAGATTATATCATTGGAAAAGAGTTGTCCTGGAATCTGGGTCATCAACTCTTGATCACCATTAAAAGGTCTTTGCAGTGTATGTTCAGGAGAGCCTCCAGGGCATTTCATTTTTGTCAAAAACAATCTTTGTAATTAGGAAATGAACTAAGTTTTAAGAAGATTATTTTAAACTTCAATCATGTTAATGGGATTTTTAAAAACCCAATAAAGACGTCATCCTGATTTAATTGCACTATTGGTTTATTAAACATTTCATTATTTGTCCCTTTATACACCATTGACTGATTCTAAGTGACACCAAACATCCAAAATGAAGAACAAATTAAAAACTCAGTGTTTCAAAATACCCAATGTTGGAGCAAACAAGAAGACAAAAATTCTACATGATTTAATTACACTCCTATTTGCTTAAAACAGACACTGTGCTGCAGTTTCAGTATTACCTTAGACTTTCCATATGCAACTTTTCTGTGTTGATGGTGGTTCTGGACACCATCTTACTCTGCCAGCAGAGTGGGCACAGGCATTTCCCTGCCTCTGGATGCCAGTTCACTCAACTGTAAAGTGAAGGTGTTGGATTAAGCATTCATACCACTTCCTTTCTACTCTTCCATTCTTTGGCTCTCTGGTTATTAACCAAGGCACTTCCATTAGGTAGAAATTGAACTATTTTCTCCCTCTCATAGCTCAGTCTAAGGTGCTAGCTCAAGGCCAAATGTATTCTGAGGAAGCAGACAGAATTTGAGGACTTCACCACTGCTAATGTCCAAGTCCCGCTTCCTCCCTATTGAAATAGTTGCCTGAAGAAAAAGTCACATTCAGATTGATGAATTAAGAGAACATCCAGGAATAAATAACTCAAACTGACTCAAGAATACTCGATTCTCATTCTATCAACCTCAGAGATTAAAAGGAGAAATAAAAGGAGATTTTAAATTATAGCTGGCAAGACTATTAAACACTGAACCTTTAAAGTCTAAATCATATTTGGACAAAATTACTAACAAAAGTAAATTAATAATTCATCTTAGAGAAAAAAAATCACACCAAAATATGATTTAATCACAAAGACAACCAACCCCAGACTTACATTAAGAAAAACAAACAGTATATCTCCTACCCCCAGCACAGACCTTTGTATTTACAAACTTAATTATAACAATGAGATTAAGAGGTTTCAAATGCAGACTGCTGCACCATACTTTAGTAGTGCAATAACAACAATTATATTTGGAAGCTTGTAAATTAAAAATGCAAAAGCCTCCTATTTGTCTTTTTAGTTTAATTAGTTGCTAAGCAAGTACCGTACTGAAGGTTGCATTCCTGACACAAGCTGGTGGTTGCAAATCAGTGTTCTCTAAAGGATTCACAGCAATTCTTTAAATGAGACGTCATAAATGCCCTCATAATGATGCATTTAATTTCAATTTAATATAATCACTTTTATATGTTAGATAGTAAAAAAAAATTGAATACAGTGCCTACATGGGCCTCTAAACTGTCAATGTAGCTCTGAATTCTCACACCAGCTTCTCTCAGAGAAAGGAAAGCAGGCCAAGAAGGCATAAAATCAGCATACCGAGCATGACTTATACTTCTGGTGATACAGCCACGATTGTCTTCTCTGAAGGAACAGTAATTTATTCAAGGCAAAAAAGAACATACAGTTGGTCCAATGAGTTTAAGACCTGAAATGATCATTTTATTGTGAATGATAAAGCTAAAGTAACTGACAGCCAAGCTCAAAGAGACTGGCTCACAGGCTTGCCCAGGGAGGGCAGTGATATATACAAGGCCAGTAGTGAGCAGTTTGTCCTTCCCCTATACACTGCTTAGAGGAGATGGCTTACATGAGTTGAATCTCAAGTCGCAAATTGTCACCACTGCCTCTATAACTGCTGACATAACGAATTCTATTGAGGTGTTAGTTCTTGCCCTTAAAGTAGTTTAAAGGGTTCTACTTTTAAAACAATAATTATTATTAATGTAGAAGACCCTCTGCTGTGTGCTTTATGTGATCTTAACAACCCCCAGATTTATTTATTGCTGGCCGTATTTGGAAGACAAAGGAATTTAGATTAAACTAAACTTGAGTTAATGAAGGAATCTGTGTTTGAGTATGAGTGCGTGAGCTTGACTCCACTGCCCACGCCCTTACTGTAGCCATATGATCTGGAGTGGCTTCTGCCTCCAGCCTCATATTGTCACTCAGCACCTGAATGCTAAGAGGTGTGAACCACAGGCTTACCTTGCCTGAGGATTGCGTAGTGCACCAGAAAGCGAGACACTTGGAGCCTCATGTACGCAGCCCAACGCTGAGCTCTCTTGAAGGAAACTCCTGAGGAAGAGACTGCCCTCTAGTTGTCTCCCTTCTTTCGATGCATCTACTACAGTGCGTGCCTCACAGCAGGCCAACGTGCAGGAAGGAAGCATCTCTCCCCGTCGCCTCTATTTTCTTCTTTCTTTCAGGGCTGAGGATCGAACTCGGGGCCTTGCGCATGCTAGGCAAGCGCTCTGCCACTGAGCTAAATCCCCAACCCCTCCAATTGCCTCTATTTTCCTATTTCTCAACTCAAAACAATCTTCACTCCACCTCCACAAGCTGGACTCATTTTCTAATTGCCAAAATCAGCTGAAATACATTATTTGGCCTCTGTAAAGTTTGATACTGATGACTATTCCTTCCTGATGAAACATTCCTCTAGACTTTTTTCCTTCCTTCCTGACTACCCATTCTCATTTTCCCCAAAGTTCTTCTTCTCTCTCTATGCTACACACCAGGGTTGAGTTTCCAAACTTAGTATGTACTGATATACTCATCCTCAGCTATATCACCTAAATGTTGAGGGTTACTTTTGGAAGAAAGTGCCCAATAAATGCATCGTATTCTTTCGTGTCTTCAGAAATAAAGTGCTAAATTCCTTTTGTCTAAAACTGACATTTTACTAGACAGTGAGCTTGGGAAATAGCATTACTCTTCCTGGATTAAAGGACACATTTGCTTATAGGCTTAGAAGACATAAGGTCCCTTCTGAACAAAAGTAGCCATTCTTATTTTCCATTATAAAATATTCAGGTTCCCTGAACTCAGGTTTCCTCTCCCATAATGCAACCTCATTGAGTATTATAGGTGCCATCTGGCATCCTTGAAGATGATGATGCACTGTCTGCTCCTTTTTCTGTGAGTAATAAGCTGCCCTTCACCTCAAACCAGGAATTTCACATTTTCTATTGTATTTATGATCCCTGGAATTGTGGCAAGCTCACTTGCTAATTTGAAAGTAGGATATGATATCAGACCTTTCCCAAGACTAAACAAAACCCTATACCAATTAAGATGGCATAGATTATAAATAGAAGAGTGGAAAGGAAGAAAGAATGAAAGGACATAAGAATATATATGAGGAACAAAAGAGGTAAGGAAGGAAGGCAGGCCAGTAGATAAAGAAAAATGAGGGAGGGAGGAAGGGAGAGAGAGAAAGAGGGTAGAAAGAAGTAGGGTGGTAGGGCAGTCTTTGGGGAATGTACCAAAGTGGTTTAGGCTAGACCTTAGCATAGTATCAACTTCCTCCAAAATACATAAAATGGTTGGGAAAGGGGTGATCACCTGAAATAAAATTTGAATATTTTTATGAACAGAGGAAGAGAAACATAATACTGGATAGACAAATTGTGTTGCATTCCTAAATGCATACTCCTGATCCCTCATATTTCAAGCCAGTATTTTTTATTGTTTCACAGACATCACTACCTGGCAGTCCCACAGACATTTGGAAGTCAGTGTGCATGTTCTCATTATCTTCCTTTTTCTTTTGAGTTATCTGCCTCAGTGAATAGTACAATTATCTAAATCATCAATCAACCTCAAAATACAAAGCCATCCTAATTTCTCCCATGCCTCCTACCCCCACATCTAATCAATTACTAACTAAATTTTGGTTCATATAGACCTCTTTTTATCATCAAAATTTTCTTGATTCAAGCCATCACTGCTTGACCCATCCTGGGTTACCATAGGGTCACTCTAACTGGTATTCCTGCTTTCAAATTTACCTGCCTCTAAATTATTATGTATTATCCACACTGCTGCTAGATTTATTTTGGAAAATAAAAACCTTTATATTTGAACTATATTTAAAGTACTTCCATGCCATCAGATAAAGACAAGCTCCCTAATGTATCCCTTTCTGATCTAACCTCCACACCATTTCCATTTCAACCACTCCATGCAAAAGTTTTCCAAATGTATCTTTCTCATTCACTTAGTTCAGGGTCTCCTCTCTGCCAGAATATCTTCTACTCCAACAAACTCTGAGTAACGCCCATTTGTACAGACTTGAGAGTGATTTTCAGCTCTCAACAGCACTTCATTGCCTGATTCCAGTTGAAAATGAGCTAAAGGGCTTCCTTTCTGGAACTTTGCTGTCTGCACTATGGCTTCCAGTATGTGCTGCTACTGTGGACCTGATGTCACTATATTGTTGTCAGTGACCTTCTCTTCCATCTCTGTCTCTTAATAGACTGTGAGGTCCTTGGTGGCAGAAGTCCATCTTAAGATCCTATCATCTATCATGTAACTGACCCAAAGTGTAGACTCATTGCTATTGAACATTGAATGACTCATTTACCAAGTGTGCAGAGTTGATTTTTAGATTTTCAGTGTAGACATACTGGTCATCTACAATGCCTGTGTTATGCCAATTGCTAAATATTTTGAGTTTCACTTCTTGGTGCATGGATATTATCCCCAAAGATGTTCACTTGGCATGTAGGATTGCTAATGCTGCATATTAACAACCTGTATAAATATTAAGTTTTAGTGATTGATTCTTGATGTTGCCAAATACATGAGGGATATGGGTGTTAGAGTCTAATGGAGTCAGGATTGCACTCCATTGTTCCAACTACAACAATCAGCTCACGTTTGCCAACTGGATTAATTAAACTTTGTTAATGTAAATAGGCAAAATGATTGATCAATCTGTCCAGCAAATGTTCTTGGAAGCTCAGAAACACCATTTTGCCATCTAAATACTGACCATCAACCATTTCTTTAAGAAAGCTCTATTAATTTTAGAATATTTTCCTACTTATCTTATTTCTACACAAGAAAAGTTTAAATATTATCTATTGTAGATACTAGACTATGTTAAGCACTTTGCATTTAATATTCATAGTATTTCCTTTCATCATCTTAACACGACTGAAGTATTTCAGTATCTGTGTTCAATAGTGTATTGGTGTACTATTGCTGTGTAACAAATCATAACAAACTCTGTGTCTTAAAACATCTATTCTGGGGGTCAAAATTCTAATCAGAGTGTAGCTGAGTATCTCACATGGCTGTAATCAAGGTGTCTCCCTGAACTGTGGACCCAGCTTGAGTCATTGGCTATCCTGCTGGCTGATAGGTATCAGCCAGCGGGAGACTCCCTTTCACAATTCAAGCCTTTCTGTTTTCTCTATCTCTGACCTCTAACCTCACATTTTAAAGTTCAAATGATTAGGTCTGAATAAATTCTCTTTTGATTTAATTCAGGAGTCAACTGACCAATAACCTCAATTACATATGAAAAATTACCTTTGCCAAATAATAAGACATAGCCATGGAAGTAATCCCACATCCTATTCACAGGTTCTGATAGTACTCAACAGGAAGGAATTATTTAGGGTGCAGGTCATTAGGGGTTGTTTTCTAATTCTGCCTATCACAACTAGTGAGGGACCTTCCATTTAGAAAAATATGTTACTTGGTCAAGCTCAAACATATATCAAGTACAGAGCCAGGGATCAAAACTAAGTCTATACTGTCCAAAGATTTTAATACTAATGCCTGTGATATTTTTCAGACACCAGAGGAATGAGGCTTTTGATGACCAAGTTGGAATATATAAATACTTACCCCTCTCTGCACAGTAGTTCATTTACCTCTAGAGAAGGGGTAGTTTCCTTACCTTTATTTAGAAATATTTAAAGACCAGCATCATGTTAATTTCAATTATATGCATAGTGGCTGGAATATTTTTGTCACATACAGCTCCTATCAGGCCACTCTTCCGTTCAAAAATCTTTGAATAACTTTCTTTCTCTTTCCACATCAAATCCAAATAATGTTACCCCATCCCAACTCCCCATCCTTATTTTGACTCCTTCCTACCCTCCCTGTACTTCGCTAGACCTTCTCTGCCATATGCATTACGGCCCAATAACAGTACATGCTGTTTACTCGGCCTGTATTTACTTCCTCTTGTATACCCCTTCTTAAAACATCTGCTCAAGTCTCTTCTAAGAAGCTTTTCCCGACTCATTCTTCATACAGTGAACCTGTCTCTAAGAAACACTGCCTCACTTAGAGGCAGAACCATACATTAGCATTTCATTATCTCATATTTCTTACGGATGTTTGTTCTGTTTTCTCAACTAGACTGTAAGTTGTTTTGTGTAGGACCATGCTATTATTCAACAGCCTCCACAGCCCTGAGAACAATACACAAATCACATTTTAGGCACTCAACACATATAGGTTGACCATGTTGATTGATGGAGTCCTCCCAAGTTGGATTTTTCCTTCTCAACACAGGGAATTTGCCTAATGTTTAGAAAGCAGCTTTAGCTCATCCAAAGATGCAAACTGTTGTCATTATGCATTCAGTTTGGTTTTGGACATCAGTACCAGGAATCTGTATGGCTTCATGCCTTCTCATTCTGGAATAGGCAACTTCTACCCTGGGGCTAACGGCACCAGCCCAAGCTTACAGAACAAACTTTTCCAACATTCCATTAGCTTGCATGTTGTTCCCACCAATTGCTTTATTTTGATTAGGAAGAGGAAGACATGATATTTGAAGATTTAGGTTTATATGCAAAGTTAAAAACAGAACATCTAAATTTGTTTTCTTTCTCAACAAAAATATTAGGAAATGCAATGATATAAGATGCTCCAGAGATGCAAGAAGTATGAACGAAAGAATAAGCAAAACTACTTATATGGAATGCTGGATTCTGAATTGATTTTAGCATCTTAAAAATAAGCTGAGCATTTACAGGAATTTGGAAATGGCTGCTCCCAATTTCTCTTTATCACATTTTCCCAAGAAATGTATTAATTTAAATTATTTGTGATAGAGTCAGAAAAAATGTGTTCTTTATGTCACTGGATAAATCATATTCATCAGAAGCAAGTGACATAAAACAAATGACTTCTATCTGCGGCACCAGCCAGTGAGGGAGACAGCAGCGTACTGTTGTGGATTTTTAGCCCTTCATTATAAAATCCTCCCAGGCCTTCTTCCCCAGGATGGCCAAGTAACAGCATCAATAGTCTAGTAACAAAGAAGAAATAAGATTATTATTCACCAGGCTGCAGGGATTCAATGCTACTCAGAGCTAGAATAATGAGAAAAAAATTAATATTTTATTGGTTCTTTCTACACCACAAAAGCAAGAACAGCATACAGGCTTGGAGCATGTTTGACATGAAGGTGAGAGGCTCAGCCAACTCCTGCCTCAGTGTTAGATGGAAAGCTTTGGCTAGATCCTCCCCAGGCATGTCTTCTTGCTTTTGTGTGACTCTTCTTTAATATTGCTCCCCAAAGCTAGCTATGTTGAATGATATCAGTTCTAACTATGAGCCTTCATAAAGACACACCCAAGCCATGTCAGTGGGAGTGAGATGGGACGATTCAGACCCAGGACTTTCTAGCATGGAAATAGGCCTGGGCCATAGTTTTGACCTTAGAGGGGCAGGGGACAGGGTGACAGCAAGTCAACTATAAGGCAGTACACACAAAGTAGATTGATTGTCTTATTCCTTCTTTTTGGGCATTTGTTTTACTAAATGAAACCAATTGATTCACAAGAAGACAGTGAGAAATGGAGGGAATATTTATTAAGCAGCACCATGGTGGAAGCTGTAGTGTGGCATTTTGACCTGCCACAAATATTTGAGGTAGGCATTAATCTGACCATCTTAGAAACGAGAAAATTGATCTTCATGGAGGATTGGCAGCATAAGCCATAAAAGATGGTTACAAAATTCAAACTCTAGTCTTTCTAACTCCGACTCTTCTCTTTCCACCTTTTTACACTTCCCAATATTAATGGTCTTGCCACTGTTTGAACACTGAGCTGAGCTGAGCTGAGATGTAAGGAATATCCAGCAAAGCAGAAGCTAAAGCACAATTTTTTAGAGTTAAACAGTCACAGCATGCTAATGAGCTGCAATAGTCCAGTGTCAGCAAAATAACACTGTTAGAAAAATTATTCACTAGCTCATCTGACACAAAGTCCCCTTTTTAATTTCCCCCTCGCTGAGTTCTGAAAGAAAAAAAAAGTGCTCAGATACAAGTATCATTCCTAGCCTTCCCAAGTTTCAATTTTATTTTTTAGTTCTTTTCTATGTCCCTTTCTATTTATTTCTAAGACGCCTATCACCATGGTGTCCAAGTATCCAGACAAACACATTAAGCTAAAACAAAACATGTGAGAGAATTCAAAAGAAAAGCTTCCCAGATCACTCTTCTCTGGAGCTAAGTGTGGTTGATTTAGAGATCCAGGATGTGTCATGATACTGAGCAGCTAAGCTGGCTGTGTTAGGAAAGGGCCTTGATGGTATTTTACTAGTACTTAGCCACAGAGATGAGATTCACCTTTCTGTTTTTTTAATAGAAGAAAAGGAAACACAGAAGAATGAAACATAAAAGTAATCCATTCTGATCTTACAGATTCACCAACTCTGAGAATAACACCCCTTGGCCTCCCAAATACTCCAGAATGAAAACTATCCCAACCACTCAGGAGGCTAAGGCAGGAGGATGGCAAGCTCAAGCCCAGCCTCAGCAATTTAGCAAAACTGTCAGCAACTTAGTGAGACCCTGTCTCAAACTAAAAAGTAAAAAGGATTAGGGATGTGACTCAGTGGTAAAACACCGCTGTGTCCAAAACTCCCCACATATCTCCTCCCTGAAAAGGAAAAGAAAGCAAGTTGCCTAGAAGACATAAGAGTCGTGCATTTCTGATTTTTATTTCATTTCAGTTTGCTTATTTAAGTCATTCCACAATTTACCAGTCTGAAAATGCAGAATGAACAGAAAGGTTGTCTTTCAGATAAGGAAACCAGACCAAGTGATCCAGCCATCTCAATGTAGTCTCCATAACCAACGTCTTTTTTTTCTTTTCTTTTTGGCACCAAGAATTGAACCCATCAGCAGTTAACCACAGAGCCACACCCCCAGCATTTTTTGTAAACGTTTTTATTGTGAGATAGGATCTCATTAATATTTCTAATATTTTACATTTTCAGGCCTCATCTTTTAAGTGTGTGATATCATTGGCTTTCCCATATGCCTCACTACATCCTGTAGCAAACACACACGGCCACTGAGCCCCATTCGCTTTCCAGAGGTGGCAGTTACCATCTCTACAACACCACTGGTCACTTTCTAAAACACGTCGCATCTCCAGTTGCCCAGCATTCTGAGTGATACAAACTTGGTTTTTCTCAACCAAAGAAAACCAATGAAATAATGATTTTTATTTTTATTTATTTATTTTTTAAAAAGAGAGAGGGACAGTGAGAGAGACAGAGAAAGAGAGGAACAACTTTATTGAGTTTTTCACATGGCTTTAGTTGCTCCAAGGCTTAGTTGTGTATGTGGTGCTGGGGTTTGAACCCGGGTCGTCCTGCTTGCCAAAACCGCTGAACCACCGCTCCAACCCTGAAATAATGATTTTTAAAATACCAGTTTCATTATGCTATTTCATTGTATTTTACTGCCTTTCTTTTCTTTTCTTTTTCAAGCATCAAAATGGAAATCTTCAATATGGCCTAATAACCAATACTTGCATGATCTGGACGCAACCCTTTGGCCTATGCTGGAGCCCAGCTATCTAGCTTTCTCCATGGCAGATGTGCCTGATTTTTGGCAGGTCTGTGAAAAGGTTAGGCTCTTCCCAACTTGTGCCCTCTGCCCATAGCACTCTCCTTTGTCTCTGAAGTTCCCTTTTAAACACTTTTTCAATCATGTTTATTAGGTTTTCTAATTCTAAGTGTAATCAATGCTCTTAAACAATTTTGGAAAATACTAAAATTTAAAGAAAAATGGAAAGACAATTATCCAGAAACCACCACTATTACTTTTTGACATGTTTCTCAGTCCCTTCGAATTTATTTCTTACTTTCTTACTCAAATTGTGACGGCTTTGTCCTTGTTCTAATATTTTCTAGTGATTGTAGGTGTGTGTGTGTGTGTGTGTGTGTGTGTGTGTGTGTGCCTTCCATGGTAATCAATCACAGACATGAGATTTTCCCTTTCACTTTTGGAAAAAATATGCATATATAGATCTCTTTTTTACTTCTACTCCTATATATCTTTGAATTTTTTGGCTTCAACCTCTTGTCCCTGATTGAACAAAATCAGACCCACACGGGATCTCTGAGTAACTCCTTGTAACACTTCCACTGCACATCCATGACCTGCCCTGTCCCTCATCTTTATTAGATGACCTAGAATTCTAGAGCCAACTTTTAATGAAATCAATGTTTATGTTGTGAAACACCTTTTTAAATAATAATAATAATCCCTCTTATTTACTTATGGAGTTAAGTATGCAGAAATGATTCAGAAATTTGTATTTTAGCTAATTTGATATTCACTCAGTTCTTTATTGCCTGACTTCTTCTTTCTTGGTTTTTGCAATTTAAGTTCTTCCTGAGTCTTCTGAACAATAATATCAAATCACAGGTTAAGCTAGACTACCTAAGTGAAATATATTCTCAGTCTTACCTAACTGAAAAAGTCCTTCTATTTACATTGCGAATTAAATACCTAATTTTGTGTGTGTGTGTGTTTTAAAGAGAGAAAGTTTTAAAGACAGTGAGGGGGAGAGAGAGAGAGAATCAATTTTTATTGAGTTTTTCACATGGCTTTCATTGCTCTGGCACTTAGTTATGTACATGGGTGCTGGGGTAACCCCGAAGCCACAGGTCCAGCCCTCATTTTGTGTTTTTAATTCTAAAGCACAATAACTATTTTCCTTCATATATATATATATAGTCATTATTTTGTGTCTTCATAGCCATTAATGTTATGGAGAAAATGTCGAAAATCAGCCTGAACGCCTTCTTTCTGTTTATTATTCTATTTATTGTAGCAATTTTCCTTTATCAATATATTTTAAAAGGTTTCATCTGTTTTTATGTTGATGTGGTTTCTTTCCTTGATTTTACTCAAAATAATGTGAGGTTTCTCAGCCCATAATTAAGAATCCTTCCAATTCCTGAAAGCTTTATTCAGCTGTGAGGTTTTATTCTTGTTTCTATTTTGACCGTTCGTCTTTCTTCCGTAGCAATATAGAGCAAGTTGAATCGTGAGACCCATTTTGTCTGGAATATTTGTATTGTTCTTCCGTATTGTTCCTGTCACTCTTCTCTCCTCTCGCTAGCATCTGCATCACTGATTCATTTTCTACAGTATTGGTTCTTCTCCTCACTGCATCCGTTAGGAAATGATTATCATATACGCCATCCTTTATTGTACCCCTTTCCAGAGGTTACCATAATAGATTTCCATGTTTTTCTAAGCCCCTGTCTTCTTAAATACTCTTAGGAGGGTAATATGTGCAGTTGCTGATGCCTCACTGGCTTCCAGAGCGAGTTTTAGTGCATTTTTAACGTTGGGAACAAGTGGAGTGTATGAAAACTGGACTCACTTATCAGGCTCCCTTTCCTTTCCCTGACTTTTCCCTCTCTTTCCTTGCATTCCCAGGATGCAATTAATTACTAGTGGTGTCAGTAAAAGAATGATCTTTTGTCTTATGAGTAAGGGCATATTGCATTTATTTTTCTACATTTTGTGACAGAAAAATAATAATGCAATTTTGTAGTCCCTCCTGCAGATTTAGAGTCACACTATATTAAAGCATCTAGTACTATGAAGCTCTGTTAAATGCATGTGAATGTCTTTTTTAAATGTTTTTAAAGTTACGTGCCGGTACCAGTTGAGGTGGCTCTTTACTTCAAAGTGTGTATGAAGACAATCTGTATCTGATTTGCTAAAGATAAGTGAGCAACATACACACTGGTCTGTTTCTTAACTAAGTATTTCTCTAAAAGAAAGAAACGAGTGGTATGCTGAGATTATCACCACCAGACGCTTGGTAGTTGCAAATCATAACAACTGACTGTCCTGACTGTCTAAGAGGAAACAAGCACACATTGTGTAAGTATACCAAGAAAAATAGGTCATAAGGAAAAAATAAATGTACAGAGTATCTAAAGAGGAAACAAGAAGGAAGAATGGCAGAAGGGAAGGAGCGCTGGATCTGGAGCCTGAAGAGCCCAGCTAATGTGCCATGCTCCATAGAAATTAATCTGACCTGTCTATCCATTAATCTCCCTGATCTTCATTATCTTAATCCTTGAAATGGGTTCATTATGATGTTCATCCCTTATGCTTATTTTCACAGGCAAATGGAATTACATGGCAAAATGCTTTATAGTAAGAAAGTGTGGTAAAAGCAACAAAGTGACATGCTGAATGAAGCTACAGCATGGATATCCTTGAGAACATTGTCCTAAGTGCAATAAGCCAGTTCAAAAGGACAAAGATTGCCTAATTCTGCTTATATTCAACACCTGAAATATGTAAATTCATAGAGAGAGAAAGTGATGAGAGGTAATCAGGGTCTGGAGTGGGGAGAAAATGGTAACCTAATATTTAGTGGGACAGAAATGTTGTGACAGTTCATTTTTCTCTGTTGTGGATGTGATTAATGCCACTAAATGTTATGTTTAAATTGCAAATTAGATGTTTTATACATTCTACTACAATGAAATATATTTTTAATGCTAGACATTATTTTGTCTTTGTATCCATACCCTTTAATTGTAAGGCAGTTTTATTTACAAAGTAATTCTTGAATTTAGGCTGGTATTATAGTAACTTGTGAATTATCACAAATGAACTAATTAATTAATCAAATATCCTGCAAATGTTCACATGATGCTCAGGTACGGGGACCTAGTCACCATGGTTACAAAAATATTTAAGAGAGAATTATTGAACTAATTGAAGGAAACTCCCACCCATCATTTTTAAGTGAGCTTTTGAGTTACAACTTATAATTCTTCTGGAGTAAATAGGTACACATGGTGCTCTATTACATAACTACTCTATGTGTGAGCATCCTACTGATAAGCCATGATGAAAATGAATGCTACAACATACATATGTAACAGTGTTAGAAGGGAACTGAAAATTCCCTTTTCAGAGCTCAGTCCTCATCTCAGCAGTTTCTGCTCCTCATGCATTCCCCTTCACGAGTGGAGAGAAAACAGCTTGCCCTGGTTTTTTCAAAGCCACAGCACCCCAGAGAACCTGGAGCACAATGCTCTTGACTTTCTGTTGATTCCTCTCTTGCATACTCCAGCATGATCACTCTAGGTTTTATGAGGCAATCTCATTCCCGATGGGAGTAACTGAGATTACCATCCCATTCCCCATTGTTAAACCTATCAACAGTTTCATGATAAATGCACTTCCTGCACCAAGTACAAAATTGAGATGGCTTCAGAATAAGACCTTAGAAAAAAGGAAAGTCATAGTTAATTCCCAAAACTGTAATAATTTTCATTTGTTGAATATTTTATCACAGATGAATCATTTTATTTGTTGTAGTCATTTCCTTCCTCGTTTGATAAGTTAATTTAAAGTGTATTAGCCCAGAGTTTAGCTGATTTACTGGGCTTTTCTTTTCTCTTTTTTTTTTTTTTTTGGTAGTTGTTTTCTTGGCACTAAAATGATCTTGTGAACAAAGTCTTTTATATTGAATTCAATTCAACAAGTATTTTAGAGGGTCGCAGTCTGTAAAACCATTCTATGAGATGGTATTATAGCAAATGCAGAAAAATAGCACCAATTCCTGACCCTACAGATTCAAAATACAGAGGGACAGATTACTTGTATTTACATAAAATCTTAAGAAATTTAAGATTTCCCTTGAATATTTATGAATTTTTTAAAAATTCAGAAAATCTTGGCAAGAGACAAGACATTTTTGATAGATTTGTAGCAAAGTTAGAATGTTTATCATTGCCCATTTAACCTACTAAACTGAAGGGTCCTCCAGGGTAAAGAGGATCTTAGTTATCTTTATATCCCTAGGTAAAATTGTTGAGGCAGAATTGTAGACATATCCTTGACTAGAACAAATGCTTTGAGACTGCTTATTCGGGAAATACGTTCCCAGCCCACAGGTATTCTTGTGAGTGCTGATTTACAATTAGTTGTACTCTTTCTACAAGACTGTTAGGAAATGAGAAGTTGAAGGATATTGAGTGAGTGGAACTGGGTACTGCCACCAAGACCAAGTTGGCAGATGTGAGTTTGAATCCTAGCTCTGTTTAGAAGCCAGGTAGGCTGAATGAAGTATTTTCAGTCTCTCTGAGCTCCGGGAGGCTGACTGCTGCCCCACAGCTCCATGACCAGGCACCAGGTAATTTGAACTCAAAGAGAAAGAGAAGAAACAAATATTTGGCTTTGCTTCCAAGTTATCTGAAGTGATTCCTTCCATTTCATGTGGATTTATTAACATTTGAAGGGGAAAGAAATATGATTAGGGTTTGAAATAAAATTCCAATACTTGTTGAGATTGGCCAGTTATATGAGCATTTTAAACTCCACTTGGAGAATGAAGCACAATAAATGAATGATCTTTTTGAATGCAGAATCCATTTGTTGCTCTTTTTCAGGTGCCTTATGAAGCACAAATAAGGATAAAATGTATTGAGTATATTGTAATTAAGTTTTCATTTAAGAAAAAAATGAAATCGGGTTTAAGTTTACATTGTAAGCATATACATGTACATACATGTATACAACACAGGTATGCACACACACACATATACATATACAAATTGAGGATGCTTAATATGAAAATCCAAAATCTGAAATTCTCCAAAATCCAAACATCAACATTACATCACAGGTGGAAAATTGTACACTGACCTCACGTGACAGATCACAGTCAAAAAGTGCACTAAAAATATTGTATAAAAATATGTTTAGGCTATATATAACATGTATATAAAATATAAATGAAGTTTTCATTTAAACTTAAGTCCCATTATCAAGGTATTTTTAATCTATTTTTCTTATTATTAAGGAGTTGAGTTGTTGCACAATCATAAATGCATATAAAGTAACAATATGACATACATTTGATCCTAAATCAGAGTTACCCCACATTGCCTACACCCAAGGCTTTTATTATACATAATACAAATATTCCAAAGTCCAAAAATATCTGAAATCGGAACATTTTTGGTCTTAAGAACTGCAGATGAAATATATTCAACCTAGATGAAATATATTTAACCTAGATAATAATAGAGATAGGACATGGATAAAGTATTTAAAATGAAGAGTATTTGTGGCCAGTCAAATCCTGAACTTAGCATTATCAGATATCTAATCGTTCTAAACTTCAGTTTCACATCTATAAAATTGGAATAGTAGCACCTCATATGATTGATCTGAGAATTAAATTTGCTAATGAGTAAACAACTAACCACCATTTTTAATATGAGAACTCAGTAGTAGCAATGGCTATTATTTTTATATTATTATCCATATGCTTTAATAAATCAATCACTTATTCTTTTTTCTGTGGATAGTAGAAAAAGAGAAAATAATTTATTTGGGAATAGAGAATCCAGCAAAAAAAAAAATGAGCTTTAAAGCTATTAAATATATTAAACATTTTAATAGACACTTGTTGAATTATTATTCATCAGACTCACTTAAAATAGGATCAATAAACCATCAATATTCTGCGGTTATTTAAGCAGGGGTGGCTGTGTTTTTCAATGGTATCTTTACTCAGAATAATGGCATGTCAAAACTTCACACAACACTGATCATGGAGGAAGTTATTTTGTTTTGTTTTCTAATAATTGATCAAGTAACAGATGCCATTTGTAGAAAAAAAACTTCATATTTGTGTTCCAATGATTTTTTCTTTACTTCAGGAACATTTTAATTGTGAATAATATTTATGTCCTTTCTCAACACCCGCTGACCACTATTATTACTGCCCTCTCAACTGTGGCCAATTTCAGATTTATAAGTTAAATGACTTTCACTGACTTGGTTCCTAATTACTGAAGACTCTGTGGCAAAATACAGGCTTTGTTGCTAAGAGAAACACGTGCATACACACGTGTATATATAAACATATATGTATGTATAAACCTATGTGTGTGTGTGTGTGTGTGTGTGTATCTTTGAGGGAACATAACTGGTGTCTTTTATGTCAATCCTATAGATTAATGCAGAGTACAGTATATTTCCCATTGGTAGTTACAATAAAATGCACGTACAAAGGAAAAGCAAACAGACTGCTCTGTATTCACATAATATAAAGTGAACTTGAGTTTCCTTTTCTCTGTATTACTATATGTTTGAAGCTATATGATGAGTTGCATAACTGAGATTCAGAACCAGGTGTCCCAAATAATAACATTTAACAGTCATCAAAGTAACTTGGGAAGGCCACTGGGAATATTTTTAAAAGTAAAAGTAAATGGGAACATTCTCCTTTATTGTCAGCGATATCGTGTTTGACCTCACAGAATGCAAAGCATGATACATCTCCAGTTGGTGACTATAATGAGATCATTTATCAATCTTCAAAGGGAGAGCAAGTAACCTAGTATTCCACGATACTTTATGAAGATATTCTGTTAGTATGTGTCTGCTAAATTTTAGCTACACTTAAGTTAGGTAAAAGATATTACTAAAAGAAACTGAAGAGCTACAAAACTGAGACAGGGAATGAATATACCCTTTCATCATAATACAATCTGAATTTTTACCAAACATTGGGAAAATTTTCAGATCATATAGTGAGATGTTAGAATCATACATCTATCTCACTTCATATTTTTTAAGAAAGCTTGAGTAGTGCTCTGTATGTACCATTTTCAGTGTGTGTGACTCATCTTAACTTATTTGATCAGGGGAAACTGAGGGACAGAGCCATCAACTCTTCATGAGACAAATTTGAAAGTGCGGGAACTACAGTTTGAACCCAACAATTTTTTGAAAGCCTGTGCTCTTAACTGTGTGGTTCCTCCTCGTGTGGGAGGATCTGGAGTTCTTTATTTTCTAAGCACAATCTAATGAGAGTAAAAATGTGTCTACTCTTCTGCCTGCACCTGCCTCTGCGGGTTTCGGATGCAGAATGCACAGTTGCCCAGTGGGAGAGCCACAGAAGTCCTTTCTTGCCTCCGTGGCTTCAGAATGGGTTCAGTTTCACCCTTTGTAGTTAGAAGAGAAAAATGGAACTGATTGGGTCTTTGGGGAGATATTTTTGTTTTGCAACCTTTAGTAGAACTGGCTTCTGCACCTTCAAAAGTATGTCAGACCCACAGGCAGCCCCAGCTTGCGTGTTTTAAGCACAGCCTGAGAGAGGAGAAGGCATGCGGGCTATATGGGTTGTTTCCAAGTAAAGCAAGATACTCTGGTGCCAGGGACAAACACTTTTATATATCATAATAATGCAATGTGGCTGATCTTTCTCAAATAAATTTGGACAACAGAGTCAATTGCACATGTCAAAGTGAAAATAAAAACTGTTAATAAAGGCTAACAAGATGGAACATAAATGAAATGCAAATGAATATAATGAAGACACTGTCTTTGCAATTTTAACTCCTTACACTCTTAAAATAATTGCCAAAGTAATGATTTTAAAACTGTAATTAGAAGGTTTTGATGAATAAACTCTTGCATGCTCCCCAGGAGTACTTAAAACCATAATAGAAATTATTCTAAATATAAGGACTTTAGGCTGGAGCAGCGGCTGAGTGGTGAAATGCTTGCCTAGCATGCACAAGGACCCAGGTTTGAACCCCAGAACTATATATACAACTAAGTGTCAGATAAACAAAGCCAGAAGAAAAAATAAATAAAATTGATTTTCTCATTCTCTCACTCTCTCATACTTTCTCTCTTAAAAAAAAATATATAAGGACTTTATCACTCACATTAGTGAGTACAGGTTAAAATACTTACAGTGCGATCCTACATTTAACTCTTCATTCTCGAGAGCCTAAAGCTGAAACATATAAGCACTGTTAGAAAAATGTAAACTATCCATGTAGCTAGCAAGATGGGCTCCAAAGGTTTTAACAAAAGCACAGATAAGGACATCGTAACAAAATTTGGGTCACGGACATATTCACAGAATGTTCGAGAGTCAGGGCTTCAAGTTTCTCTAAAGTCTTCTCACTAATTTCCTTGAGATTCCAAATGAGCTATGACTTGAAATCCAAAGATAGAGAAACCTGGAACTAGAACCTTTGAAAGATTCACTAAGGTTGAAAGGAGGTAATTAATACCAAGACAGGCTTTTCTTTTCCTTTTCATTTTTTTCCTTTAAATTTTAACTGACACATAAAATATAAAAATTGTACATATTAAGGGGCTACCATGTGGTGTTATAACACATATATTCATTGTGCCATGTTTGAATTGGGTCAAGTATACCTATCTCCTCAATCATTTATTGTGTTTCTTCATGATGGAAACATGCACTACCCTTTCTTCAAGCTGTTTGGGACCTTTGGTATACAATTGCCAATAGTTACCCTACTGTACAATGGCACACAAGAACTTCTTAGGCCTATCTAACTGTAACTTTGTAATCATTGATCAACCTCTGCCCATTCCTCTCTTCCCTGTGTTCTTCTTGCCTCTGGTAACCACCATTCTACTCTCAACTTCTACGGGATTAGCTTTCTAAAATTGCGCCTAGGAGTGAGATGATGTGGTGGTACTTGTCTTTCTGTGCCTGGCTTATTTCACATAACATAATAATCTCTAGTTCCAGCCACGTAATTGCCAGTGACAGGATTTCATCCATTTTCACAGATGAATAATAGCCCATTGTTTATATGTCCACATTTTCTTTATTCCTTCATCAGATGATGGACACAGGTTGATTCCCTATTCTGGTAAGTGCGAATCATGCATTAGAGAAAGAACAGTCGTCTTTTTAATAAATGGTTGTGGGAAAATTGGGGATGTACATGCAAAGCCTGGCTTCCCAAGCAGATTTGCTTGATTTTGCTCCTCAAATGCAGGCAGGGATTAAATCAGGTGGGATCTTGCAGCATCTCAAGATGGGGGCTCATATAGAAACGTTGGGTCGGGGACAGACAGGGGATAAAACTCACATTTTCCCCCACGAAAGAAAAAAAAGTAACTTAAAAACTAATGTTCATGACTGTATGTGTGATAACAGTTATTCCTCAGATTTCCTGAGAGTATTTAAATACATTCCAAATGCCACCACTTCACATGACAAGTGTCAAACATTGACATCCTGACTAATCAAGATCTTGCAGATGCCCATGGGGTGAGGACATTAGAATTATAGTGAAGAAGAAATTTATGCTCTGGTACCGTACATTCCAGAAAGCTACAAGAAAGAATTTTGAATGTTTTCACCATAAAGAAATTGTAAAGGTTCAAGGAGATAGATATGTTTAAACTGATTTAGATACCATGTAATATATACATGCATTGAAGCACCATCACACGGCACCCCATAAATACAAATAGTTGTATGCTTTAATGTATCAGTTAAAATACAAGAATGAGTGAACAAAAGAAAGAAAACCACACCCTAACTTTGGGGTGAAATATCCTGAGTGGCGTTCAGCGACTGTGCTCACTGGAGCCCAGCACTCTCGGTCCTCTGACCCCAGATCCGGGAGGGCCTGACGGCAGAGGGTTTCCTTCCTGGCGACAGCTCTCTGGGGATGCTACAGGCAGCCAGTGCCTGTTGTCTTCCTTAGAAATCTCTCCAATCTGGAGTAAATTTCAGTCATTTACCAAACATGTTCCACGTAAATTATTCCAAACCATGTTTACTTATCCGGGTCTAAAATCCTGTAGACGGACAAAGCACACATGGCCAGGGAAAGAAAAAAAGTCCTCACTGGAACCCAGCCCAGCGAATGCAATTTTTCCTTCTCCAAGAAGTTTAGTCCAGGTTTTAACCCTCTGGCATTAGACGTGGCCACACAACAGAATATATTGAATTACCAGACTTTTATTTTTTCCCTTTTTGGTCAAAGGCATGTAAACAAATGCTCAGGAGGAACAATGCTAATATGAAAAGGAGATTCACCAACGAATTCATCAGGAATAGAAATGCTTCATAGTCCTTTAAAGATTATGTCCCCAGCTCATTCTCGTATAAGCTGAAACACGATGACGAGAGTATTATTAGCTTTTTCTTTCAATCTGAACATCAAATTTTAAAGATTTTCTGGATTTTGTTTTTTTCCCCCTCCAAACATTTTATTTAGGCAACTGGTAAAAGCAAAGCTTCTCTCTCAGGTAATAAGATGAATTTCTACTTGATTTCCCAGCTCATTCAACCTGAGGTTTGGAGGCTGCAGTACTAATTCACAGGACTGTTGTGAGAATTAATTAATTAGCATTTGCAAGATGCTCATATAAAAGGTGCTGTAGAAGAATCAAATCTGGTATAACAGAGGGACCTCCAAATGCAGAACTCCTTCTATTATTATTATTTTTTAAATTCTAACTAAAAGTCGGAATTTGGCCAAAGCTAATATATTATCTGCAAACACTTGGATAATGGAATTCTGAGGTTTGCAATCCAACTTTTTTGTGGCATGCTGTCAGTATTGTATTCCTATTAGGGCATAATTAAAATAGTACCCCAGGATGGTTGCATTTTCTTTATAGCTTCTTTCATTTGTTGGACTGCTTTTGTTCAAAGGAAAATAATCCAAGGACATCACAGCAATCTGGTAGGTAAGAAAATATCTATCTTCTTGCTCAGGACACCAGCTCATTTTCAATTTTCACCACTCTTCCTATTTTCCAGATCATCAATGTCAGAGATGAGTTTCTTTTGTCCTTCATTTGGAAAATGTCTGCAACCATACCCTCTGAATTCTTTCTCCGGAGCCTTCAGGTCTGTACAGATTATTTACTCTTTGCACAATTTCCAATCATTTTGGCTCTGTTATCCAGCCTAGCATTATTTCTAAGGTCCATCAACTTCTGGTCCCGAGTCACTGAAGCTCCTATTTCCCATCTCAGGATTTCAGGAATGTGCACTGCATCCAGAGAGATGCGCAAGCTAGGACTGCAGCCATCAGTAATTTTACCTGGTTAAATTTCCTAAGGAAGTTTCAGCAACTTCACTCACCAGATCCTACTGCGCAAGGGACTTTGGCCTTGGAGCAGCCGAAGATGTGATGGCGGAAGGGACTTTACCCTACCCACCATGCAGACAGCAGGCAGGAAGCCTATTGTGCCCAAAAAGGCACTGCCATACCAAGTGGCATTTTTGTGCTTCTTTTTCACTCTGCCTTGTCACAGACAGGGAAAAAGAAAGTGGTGCTGGTCACAGAAGCACGTCTGTGATAAGCACTCAGTTGGCACTTGTGATAGGAGTCGTTGAGTCAGCAAGTCTTGTTGAGCTCCTGCTAGTGCCAGGCAACTTTTTCCAGAAAAGGGGGATACAGCAGTGAGAACCTCAGACACAGCCACTGCCTTCGTAGAGTTCAGAGTCTTCCATGGAGGAAGGTGGAAAAGGTGTTCTCAGATCTTCATAAGCACAACTAGCCAGTTTTTAAAATTCAGGTCAAATGGACTCCAACATCTCGCTAATAAACATTAGGGCCTTTTAGCTCAACTTCCCCAAGATAATAACTATAAATCCCCTTTGATCTTCACCATGATTTTGCCATACTCATGGTGAAGCATCCTAAAGTGCTTTCATTCCAACTCTGTCCATGGTCCCTTTAAGACAGAAACTCTTAGAGCATTCTGATTTGAAGTTAATATAAAGAGTGTCATAGCCCAGTCACTTGAAGGGCCAAAAACGCCTAGAGCTTTGCTCCCAGAATGGCACAGTCATTTATTGAATTTCCCCCAGGGTCTGTGCTCCTTCAACATCTCTGCCCTCCTTCAGGGTGAGGCCATGCATCAGGTGACTGAAGTGTCACAGTGACTTAATGGTGACTCTGGTAACGGAGAGACATTTCATCAACTGTTTGACTCAAGTCAAGATTTTGTCACATATGCTACCTTTATCTGCTAATTCAGTTACTCTATCAGAGAAAGAAAGAAATGGTCCTGAGAGGATTTATTTTTAGAGACTTTAGCAGATGACTGTACAGCCACCCTCATTTTTCTTCTTCCTGTAACTTTGCAAGAAAAAGCCTACTAGCAAAGTGCCTTGGTGCGATGCCTCTTTAAGTCTCTTAGATAGGTGCATGGTTTCACATCCCTACTTGACCAACAGTTCTCTAGCAAGTTAGATGCTCAACTCTTCCAGAACTTTCTTGCACGCCTATTGCATTCAGCTTTAGTGGAAAACTTCATCCTTCTTTTTTTTAATTTCCAGGGGCTGATGTGTTTAGCCGAGGTTGCATTTTTTCGTATAAAATACAGATTCTTAATACTATGGAAAGCCACACTGGCATAGTTGAGGATTAATTTCCTAGTAACAATGGATTTAATACAAAACATACTTCTATTGTAGCAAAGAAAAAAGCTAAAGGGAGCAATATGCATTTTGCAGATTCTGCCAAACAAGGCAATGTTTGTTTATTATGCTTTAGAGAAAATAATGTGTTTTGTTTACATTTGTATGCATCGTTCTGGAACACATGTATACAAAACACAGTTGCTGTTGTGTTATTATTAATATTTTATGGGGCCTTTTCCTGTCAGTCCATATGGTTTTTCTCAAAGTGATTTTACCTTTATATCCTAAAAATGAATCTTACAACCCTTTCTAACCTGCCATGAACTTTTACTTTAAGTAAGAGCCCCAGAAAGCACGGGCCTCTGCAGTGCATTGATTTGCCACTAGATTTCAGAGTCACCTGCAGATATCAAGATATCGTATACATGCATGATTCTTTGGAGAATAGCTCCATGTGTGTATACACACACACACACACACACACACACACACATGCACTCACACCCCACCAGTCAGCTTTACATATAGCCTGCATTCAATGAAGCAAATCGGTGAATTTTTTTCTAAAAATGTTAGTCAAACTGAACAAGCAACTGCTTTCCAAGTGTGCAAAATCTAAATTTATAGGCAAAATCTCGTCCTCTTAAAGAAGTATATATTCAGCCTCAGATTTTATTCAAAAAATTTGTTTTTTTCTTTTTTGCTCTGTAGTATACCCAAAAGCCCTCTTGTGAAGTTTCTTTGTCTTAACATAGCTCTAACAACAAGGACCATATTTTTGCCCCAATTACTTTCTTATTGTTTTGCTGTTGTTTATCCTATTCAATTTAAAATTGATCACAAGTGTGTGAGCCAAATTAGTAATTAGTTATTACTTGTATTTTTTTTTAAAGAGAGAGGGACAGTGAGAGAGAGAAGAGAAGGAACCAATTTTATTTAGTTTTTCATGCAGCTTTCTTCACTCCAAGACTTTGTTGTGTACATGGTACTGGGGTTGGAACTCAAGTTCTCGTTCATGCCAGGCAAGCGCTCTATTTTTAAGCCCTATTCAACATTTTCCTTTCCCTTCCTCCTGTTTTCCTCTTATTTTCTCATTCTTTTGCTTTCCTAGTTTAACATGTGCACATCTATACAGAAATAATTATACATTTAAGAGTGTAGATGTTTTTACGGAGATATATGTTTGTGTGTATACATAAAAATAAATTTATCTCCAGCTCTCCTCACTGAGGGCCATAAATACACCAGCAGCACTGATCACACCAAGCACCCAAATCTTAGTGTCTACCTTTCTCCACTAAAAAGAAACCAGGGTTCTTTGGAGAAATGACTCATTTTAGAGCTAGGACTGGTAACATACAAAGTGAATCTTAAAGAGCTTGTGAAAAAAAAAGACTGAGTAAATGCTCAAAAAATGATGAACATATGTCAGAAAGACACAAGAAGGAACTGCCATTGGCCATTTTGGGAAGCATTTGGACATCCCTATAAAAAATGGTGATCATGAAATTGAACCAATTAAATTAAGCTGGAATGTATGTGACCACACTGACATGAGCAACTAAGTATAGGAAAAGCAAAAATCCTTTCTCAAAATAAAACACCGCCTAATATAGTGGAAGAAGTGACACAAGTAGAAAATTACCATAATGCACCATCACAGCGGTAACTGACTCATTTGGGAGTTTGCAGCGGAGGACGAGATTTCAAATTCTTGCTCTCAACTGTTTCTAGCTGCTTCTTAAATCATCTGAATTTCTAATCCCTGGTAGGTTTATCGAGAGCATTAAATACACTAGCTATATGATTTGGGCACAGGTCAGTGACTACACATAGCAAACTCTACAGGGACTAGTGACTCTTACTGAACTTTAAAATGTTACCTTCGCTCAATGATGACCAGTACAAGGACCTGATTTGACCATTCCACAATATACACATATATAAAAACCCCACATTCCACCCTATATATATATATATATAATCAATATAGATGTATAGATGTGTGCCTTATATATATATATATACATATATATATACATATATTTTATATATTATGTGTATATTTATATACAAATTTTTGGTTAATTTAAAACAAAATAAACATTTAGAAAATGAAAGGTATGGAGTATGGAGGCTCTGATTATCAGCCAGTTGGCTTTGGGTATGGAGGAATATGCATGAATCCGCTCATATTGCTTTGTTATTGACATTGTCATCGTCATCATCACCATCATCGTCCTCCTCTTCTCTAGTGTGAGCATTGTTGACATCAGCAGCGGACACGCTGTGTTTGCTCTGCGCCTACGCCATCTCGTTTATTCTCACCACAACTCTCTAAGACAGTGCCTGTTAATTTCCCTTTTTCTGAATAGTTAAGTACTGTAAAGGTCGCGCTGAAATTCAAACCTCAACAGTTTAACTCCAAAGTTGGCTGGGATTTTATCTTCCTGAAGAACTTCTTCCGGTCTTGTCTTCCATATTTGAAAGATTTAGACAGTTATATCTGAGTCATGGCTCTGGTGTTAATTTTCTGGCTTTAAAATTCTTGAGCTACATTGGAATATTTTTAAGTGTTGTGATGAGCACTGATCTTCCATCAGATGATGGGATTGATGACATGCACAGAGGCCTTCCTTGCTGGTGCCTAGGGCATGTCAGACATGCATGCTAAGCAGTACAGATGGCCACTACATTAGGTCCTGGGGCCCTAGCCCTACTATTTGGTAGTAGACACCATTCTTATAAGAGCAGAATTTATGTTTATTTTTCATACCACCAAAACCACATTACTAAGCATGACACGAAATACAAAAAGGTGGGAGTTAAGGATTACTGAAAGAATGAATAAACTATTTTGTACCACTTAGTGATGATCAGCAAGTGCTTGTGCCCCTACCATCCACTGTTAACTTTGAACAAGTTCCCCTATCACTTTGCCTCAGTTTCTCTATCTGTATAAATTACATAGTAGCAGATGCTTCATAGGACTTTGTGAGGATTAAATAACTTTATGCACGAATAGTGCCTAGAACAATGCCTGCCACATAGAACATAGTCAATAATAAATGTTGGCTATCAATGTTATTATCTATCATAAGACCCTAAAGCTCTGAAAGAGCTAATTGAATCCTCACCAGGTGTCTCATTTACCCCTAGAGAGTAGTTGCTAACACACTCACTCCTACAGCAATTGCATGTGTCTGTTTGTGTATATTTACACAGTATGCGTGGCACCCACAGGGCAAAACCAGGTTTGTGAGGCTACTCTTGCATTTCCCATTCATCTAAGTTTCCAATCCTCTGGCCCCTTTCACAAGTAGCTTCATAAGTGATAGCTAATTCCCTTTTCCCCTTGCATGCATGTGTCTTTTAATTTTTCATATTTCAAATCTTGGCTGAGAATTTTTTTATCAATTACTTTTTTCTTTTCCCAAAATGTCTTTATTAGTTTCCAATAGAAGCATTTTTTTCTCTGCAATCTTGGATTTTAAGTAAAAACTTAAAATAGAAATGCTCAGGGTTTTCACCATTTCACATTCATCACATTTCCTTGCTTTTCCTCGTTTGACTTTAGAAATATGTTTTCTTAAGAAAAATAAGCATAACCCAAAGAACCAGAAGCCGAATATCTTCACTCATCTGTGAAGGAGGTCTATTGTCATGTTTTAAACCCACATAAGGTGTAATGTCATACAACCTAAGGCATTTGTAGAGATATATTGGGAAGGATAGGGGATAAGGGTGGGTAATGGGGGGGACTCTCTGGGGTATATCTAATTTTCAGAATTTATATATATATTATATTATTTTGTTAGAAGCTTGTTTGTTCAACAAAAAATTTTCTAAATAAAATTTAAAAAAAGAAAAATTTTCTTTCTCAATAACGATCTCATTTCATTAAAATTAATTCATTCAATCCTTACATCTTTTTGCCACTGATAGTGTATCTTGTTTTTAATCAACTCTTTTTCTTTCTTCTTTCTTTCTTTCTTTATTTCTTTCTTTCTTTTTAAGAGAGAGGGACAGTGAGAGAAAGAGAGAGACAGAGAGAAACCGTTTTTATTTAGTTTTTCACATGGCTTTCACTGCTCCAAGACTTTGTTGTGTACGTGGGTGCTGGGGTTTGAACTTGCATACTCCAGCATGCTGGGCAAGCGTGGTAACTGTAACTGCCAAGCCACCACTCCAGCCAAATCTATTCTTTTTTCTTTATCCAATTCTGATCATTTCTCTGACTATCATGAATTTGAAACCTTTTTTCATCTAAATTTCGTTGTATGTACTTTACTAATTTCAAGAGAAATTACAACGTTTATCATCCTTTGATACTTAACAGTTCTTATTTATCCTCTTATTCTGTGATTTATTACATTTCTTAAACTTCCCAATTTAAAATGTAAACACTCAGGCAATACTGACTGGGGAGGGAAGGGATGGGTGAGGAAATCAGCTACCATTTATTTAGCATGTACAGACAGGTACACTATGTTCCAGCAGATTTACTAAGCACTTTGCCTGCATTATTAAGTTGAACATTCACTAGGAACTTGTGAGGCTCATGGCCATTATGTAAATTGCCCAAAGTCATATAGTCATTTAGTAGCACATCTAGGATTCAAATCCATGTCTGTTAACTTCAAAGCAAAGATTTAATCATTTCCTACAGAGACACTAAATTAATTCTTCTTTTTTTATCATTCATTTATTTCCATGTTAAAATAAATGAAATTCTTCCATTACCTATGAAGAAAAGACCAAAGTGGAAGTGGAGGTAGCAAACAGTAGACAGGGGCCTGCTGAGTCAGGGAGGACACCTAAGCCATACTAAGGACGTGGGTTCATCATGCCAGCAAAGAAGTTTCTAGAACTACCTTTCTGATAGGAAGCCCCAAGAAGGTTGGTTATGGTAGTGCAGACAAGGAAGGCAGAGAAAGAGATCTGCAGTAGTCCCAGCAGGAGGTAATGGCATTTTAAGACAGATTCGGTGATGATAAAGAAAGAGGATCAGCTTGTTGGCTGTAAAAGGGTGGAATGAGCACAGTTTAGTGTCACAGTAGATTTGAGGAGAGGGAACGTTAAGTTGTCATGAGTGACTTGTGTGTGCAGGTAGAGAGGATGCTGTCAGCTGCTGCTGTAGGATAAGAGCTAAGAAGTGGACTTGGCGTAGACAGTGTTTTTTACCTCTCACCTTGATTCATTCACCACATTTTGCCATTCATTCCACAGACCTATCTCCTCTTCCTGAAATCCTACTAAAAATCCAAGAACCCATTCAAATTTCACTTTCTACAAAAGCATGAGCCTTGACTAAATGGGGAGGCAGTGACAGCTCCTGCCTCTGAATTCCTTCTAAATTTGATGACATTATGTTATGGCTTAGATGTAAAGTATCCCTCAAATCTCATGTGTGAGACAGTGCAAGAAGGCTTAGTGAGAGGCTGGAGCAGTGGCTCAGTTGTATGGGGCTTGCCTGGCATGCACGAAGACGTGAGTTCAAACCCCAGCACCATGTACATAATTAAGTGTAGGAGCACTGAAAGCCACATGAAAAAATAAAAATTCACCTCTCTTTCTCTCTTCCTCTCTCTGTCCCTCTGTTTTTAAAAAAATTTTTTTTTATAAAGAAGGCTTAGTGATAAGATGATTGGGTTATGAGAAGCTTGGCCCAATCAGTGACTTAATCCCCTGATAGGGATTAACTGGGTGGTAACAGAAGGCAGGTAGGGTGTGGCTGGAGCAGGTGGGTCCCTCGGGGCATGTCTTTGGGGTGTATATTTTGTATCCAGCAAGTGGAGTCTCTCTCTGCTTCCTGATGTGATGCCTTGAGCTGCTTCCCTCTGCCACACTCTTCCACCACGGAGCTCCGAGGAATGGAGCCTGCTGTCTATGGATTGAGATCTCTGCAAACCGTGAGCCCCCAAATAAACTTTTCCTCCTCTAAAATTGTTCTTGTCAGGTCTTTTGATTATATTAATAAAAAAAAAACCTGACCAAGACACACCGTTCATTTGATAACTATCCCATTCTCTTTGCGTGAGAGTGGCCTGTGAACGCTGACCGTTTCCGAAATCCCTCAGGACTGAAACCGTGTCTATTCTTCGTATCTTGCTACCTCAGAAGAGTTCATCAACTGGTCTAATTCATGAATAAATTAATCCACATCATTTTAAATAGGTGAAATAAAGTTTTTGGTTTTGGTGTGTTTAGAGAATGGAACATCAATCACAAAACCGGGAGCACCTTGAAAACAGGCAATGCATTGTACAGCCCTTGCATGCTACTGTCTACGAGCCTCAATTCAATTTCATGCTTATCTCAGTGCTAGCTAATGTCTCATTAACATTTATAAAAAGATTTGACATCACTGCTACCCCTTCATCTTTTCCTTTCTTAATCCAATTCTTCTATAGTATTTATCTTTTAAGGATGGCATCTTAGCAATGAACAGGATCTTAGCAGATTTTGTTTATCTAACTGTAGTCATAACCTCCTTCACTTAGATACACAGTTATCTTCTTGCCAATCTCTTATAGCCCTTGCATTTATAAAAAGACATTTTAATACTTTTGTGGCTTTTTTTTCTCTCTTTCATCATATGTTACAGGATATTATATCCTCCACCTAATTTTTTTAAAGCTGCTAGCCTGCCAGTTTTGGCAGAGTGGACTAGGAAATAGTCTGGCACCAAAAAGGCACCAACCAGCAGACAAACCTTAAGGTTTGCAAAGTAGTGATGATCTTCAACCTGTTGTATTGGGTGTGAAATTAGATCCTATCAATGTCACACTCACCCCCGGAGCAAATGTCCCCTTGTGACAGCTACATGCTGTGCATCAAGCCAAATGATAGAATAAAATTCCCAACAACTATGTTTCTGGAGAAGAATCTCTCCAAAAGTATTAGCATGTTATTGATTGGCCTGTAGCTAATCCCAAAGGATCTGTGGGAACAAGTGTCCACCACCAGCTTCAAAAGCAGATTATACAGGATAATTGGAAGTAAAACAAGAATTCTTAAGGATGATGACAGGAACTTTCCAGGGTACAGCATGATGCAATGCGGAATGGAGATGCTACTTCCAACATTCAGAAGAAACCACACAAATTGTAGTAGAAGGGAATACAAGAGACCCTGTCTTCCTTCTTCCTTCCTCCTCTATCTTGCCTTCCCTCCCTCTTTTGCTTATTCCACAATCTTTAACTGAAACATCAATCAACTCTAGACTAGAACCTACTTAAACCTAAAAATAAAATGGTGACCGAATCAAAGGATGAAGAAAAAGAAGGAATTCTTGCATAGATCACAAAGACAATAGATCCTAGAGTGCTGGGGACTGCATGTTTATGTCCTCCCAAAATCATGTCTGGAAGCCCATCACTAGTAAAATGGTGTGAGAAGGATGGGTTCTTCAGGGTGGTCAGGTGAGGAGGGCAGAGCCCTTATGAAAGTCATTAGTGTCCTAATAAAATAGCCCCAGGCAGCACCGCCCAAAAACTGGGTAAGAAGATGCCATCTGTGAACCAGATCCTGGATCCTGGATGCGCCAGCCTCCAGAACTGCGAGAAATCGGTTTCTGTTGTTTAAAAGCTACTCAGTTTATGGCATTTTGTCTTAGCAGTCCCAGTAGACTATGACCCTGGGAAACCTCAAAAAGCTGCCTCTCCTCAGCTGGTATCCACTTGTAAGCAGGTGGCACCCAATTTACATAGTCCTGAATCTTATACCTCTCTCTACATGTGCAGAAGAACAATCAGAGAAGGGTGGATCCATTTCAGGAAAATTAGTAGAACAACTACAGACAAGGATTCTTGTTGCTATGACTTTCACCCCCACTGTGAATGTTTTGGTTGGAGATGGCTAGGATGGCTAGGATTTGGAACATTTAGGAAGCTGTGACTCCGGGTGAGAGTGGTAGTGTGGATATATTTCACTTACAACAAGCACTTTTAAAAAATAGATGAACTGAACTTAGAATGAGCTTCAAGTATAGTGGTTCACTCAAGTAGGAGAAATGAGGGAGAAAGTTTTGGAACAAAGATGTAGACATACCGTGTACGGGGGTGTACACAGAGATCAGTTACAGTCTTGATCAGCACCTTAAGATCAAATTTCTTAGAAAAATAGTTCCACAATGCGTCAACAGTTATCAAAAGGAAAACTGCGTGGAAGTATTCTATTAAACCAAGCAAAGCAGGGTATCTCTATCGCAAGACTTTCAGAGTCCGTGATTGCTTTGTGCATTGTGATCCTCAGAGAGAAAGTTGAAGATGTAGTATGTTCCATACAGAAGGCTTTCCTTTACACCCTTAACAGACTATATTTTGAAAATTGATATAAAGCCACCTCTGTATTTTAAAAGCTGCGCTTCACATAGGTTAATTAAATCCTCTAACACCACCAGCCAGCATTTCCAATCCTGGTCTATTTCTCTTTCCACCACCTCACAATAGATACCCATTCCCTAAACATTCCCCAAATTTTGATGATATGACTTTCTCCTCTTTTAACCTTGATACTTTATTAAAAAGGAAATGCAATGTTACTCTACCTGCCAGACCTTGGGGTGACACCAGCTGCAAAAGAGAAGAGAGAACCTCTTACCTATTCTTAGAAGTAGAATGGAAAGTTCTTGAACTTACATCTCAAAGACAGCATTCCCCAAAACAAAAAATATTTACACAACATCCTCATGTTGGGGCTGGGGTTGTAGCCCTAGCTACAACAGTTGAGGGTAGAGTACTTGCTGAGCACATGAGAGGCACTGGGTTCAACCCTCAGCACCACATAAAACTAAATGAAAATGATAAAGGCACTGTGTCCACTTATAACAACAAAAACAAAAATCCCTCATGTCAGACCAACCTGAAAAAGGCCCTCAAAGTCCTTTTGAAGCTTGGCTTTGGAAAAATTATTAGGATGAACTGTGTGTGTGTGTGTGTGTGTGTGTGTGTGTGTGTGGTCACTGCTGGCTTGTCTGTTGACACATCTTGACCATTCCCTAATGTTATGGTTTAGACAAAGTGTCCCCCCAAAACTCATGTGTTAGACAACATGAAAGTTTAAAGGTGAAGTGTTAGGGTTATTAGAGCCTTAGCCTAATCAGTGAATTAATCTATTGATAGGGATTAACTGGGTGGTAACTAGTACATGGGGTGTAGTTGGAGGAGGTGAGTCTTTGGGGGTGTGCCTTCGGGGTTTTATATTTTGCCCTGATGAGGACAGCTCTCTCTCTCTCTCTCTCTGCTTTCTAGTATCCTGTCCCCAGCTGCTTCCCTCTGCTACACCCTGACACCATGACATTCTCCTTCTCCTCAGGCCCTGAGGAATGGAGTCAGCCACCTTTGGACGAGACCTCTGATACCGTGAGCCTCCAATAAACGTTTCCTTCTCACATGGTTCTTGGCATGTTTTTTGGCCACGGCAGTGAAAAAACTGATTAAAACGCCTGACAAGTAAGATAATTTCCAATCGCACAGATTTCATTTATTCGTATTGAGCCTGACGACTCTCAATGCAAGGTCTAGACACCAGTCTATGTTCCCACATGCACCTACCCTGAGTGTGTGTGTTTAGATGGTGGAAACTTCCACTGAGAGACTGTTTCCACCTGAACTGACTTTGAGCTGACCATGCCCTAATGCTGAGGTCCACTCAAAATGTCACACACACACCTGAGCAGTGAAAACATGACCAAGTATAGAAAATCTGTGGTTGGCAAGTATCTGTGATTAGCAAGGTCTTTTCGACTGGTTTAGACTGGTTCCCATATGCAATATAAACCCGAGTGGACTGAAGGAGCACAGCGATGACCCTTCCCTTCCCTCACCTCATGTTTTTGCCTCCACCGCATGACACCGTCACCTCTCATTTCCTTTTTTCAACCCATTTATCATTTTATGATGATTTTTTATTCTTTTCCTTCTTCCTTTTTTTTCTCTATGCATGCTCTAGAACTTGTTGTTTGAGGGTAGATTTTACTTGTCTTGTTTCGTCCCCAGCATTTAGCATCCTTTTGGCACATGGTAGCCAACCAATAGTAACTATCGAATGAATGAATGGACTGATGGATGAATCAATGTATGAAGTGACTAAAGGCCTCTTTTATTTTTCTACCCCATCTTATGTCTATAATAGCCTATTTATTTTTCTTTGAATTCCCACTAGAGTTTCTGAAATATTTAGTTTAAACTAATTAGTCCAAAAACTACATCAAATTTCTCTGGAGTTCTATTACAAATTCAAAGGAAAATAATCACATGCAATTAGATTTAATTTGTGAAGGTGGGTCCAAGCAATAGTCTGAAATACTATTTCTAGGCTGTTTCAAGCATCATAGAAAAAAAGTGTTTGATGTGAGTAAACACCAAAAAGCAGTATTTATATGAGAATTCCACTTTCATTTTTATTGGAAATCTTCCCCGAGGCAAAATCCTTTCAGACAGTAGGCCCAGGCCTGTTGTGAATTTGCCTAGCTGACCCCATAATCACAGAAGCAGTTTGCAGCCTAAATCTTTTCACAAAAGATTACTATTTCTAAAATTCATTTCCATATGCTTTGATTGGTATTTTGTGAATAATAATCAGTTATCTCGGGGAAAAAGAAGCATGAATGTTACAGATATCTTCCCCAGCAAGGAAGAAAGGCTTCTAGAAGCATCTCTGTGGTCTTGAGAAGCAAGCACCTCTTCCAAGACAATCGCCAAGGACAGCGCCTTTGATCACCAGGCACCTGTTCATTTCCTTTCTCAACAGTCTACATCAAGTCAGCCACAAAGCCCATTATGAATGCAGTTTTGAGTTTGCCTGGATGAAGTGGTTAGTAATTAGTTCCTTTTACATTTGGTAATTTTGTTAACACAACTCAGTAGGTGTCTTGTTAATTTGTTCATTACTAGGTGGATGAAAATGTGCATCTCTTCTGTGAATACCAATTACTCCTAGATGAGGCAATTTCACCCAGACAGTGAAATTTCCTCATTCTTCCCTGGTTTAAGAATATCATTGCCTGGAAAGAACAGTCCCAAACAAAGAAAGCTGTGCTAGGTGGAAAGTGCTGCTCCTCTGTGAAAAAAAGGTGGGGCATCCTCTATTTTGGCATCTTAAAAGCAAATCCATTTTGGGGGTGATAGAAATTTAGGGGGAAGAGTCAGAACATGGTGGTTGTCCCTCTGCCTAATACATAGGTAACCTTTGGTGTCTGGCATCTCTTTGCAACAACTGAAGGAATAGGTCATAGGAAGGAAGAGTAGTCATATCAATACCATCAGGGAAACTGGGTCATGCTACAGGACTTTTACCACCAGCAAAACAAAGAAAAATAAGTTTCAAGATTTTTCAATGAAGAATTTTAAAATCCTATCCTTCACTTCTCTATAACATTTCTTCTTCTTCTTTTTAAAGAGAGGGACAGTGAGAGAGAAAGAGAACCAATTTTACTCAGTTTTTCATGTGTCATTTCTTGCTCCAACACTTTGTTGTGTATGTGGTGCTGGGATTTGAAACCGTGTCCTCATGCATGCCAGGCAATCACCACAAGCTCCGTAACCGCTGAGCCATCGCCCAACCCCCTGATATTTCCTCTTTCTGAACCAAAGCAACTATAGTAAGTCTCAGCCTTCAAATATTTGAGTTTTTGGAGGATAAAACCAAACTAAATCAAAAAACACCCACTGAGGTCTTTAGCAATATTATCTGGAGTAAGGACACCTCTATGAAGAAAGTAGAATGGAGACTCTTCCTTCTTGTGAACCTGAACACCGCATGTTCCTGGAATACAGCAAATGCATATGCAGGCTCTGATTCCCTCCTAAATGGATCTATTACATTCTCCTTGTCCATATATATACTTCCTGCTATGGTTTGGATCTAAAATGTTCCCAAAGCTCCTGTGATAAAGGCATTGTTCCCAAAAAGGCAGTGCTCAGAGAAGAAGCCTTTGGAAGGTGGTTGGATCACAGGGGCTCTGACCTCATGGATAGATTGAGCCATAGATGGGTTCACAATTTAATGGACCATTGAGAAGTGGAGGAAATGTATGAGGTGAGCCTCTTGGAGGAAGCAGGTCTCTGGTGGTGTGTCTTTGAAGGGTATATCTCACCCTCTCTTTCTGCTTCCTGGCTGTGGAGGTGAGCTGCTCTCTTCCACCACGCCCCTGCCACATACTACCTCTTTGCAGGCCCAGAAACAATGGAGCTGAGTGACCATGGACTAAAACCTCTGAAACCAGAGCCAAAATACAACTTTCCTTCTTAAGCTGATTTTCTCAGGCACTGTGTCCCAGTGACAGAAGGCTGGCTATCACACTCCCTGAGCTGACAATGTCATGAAAGCCTTTCAGTGAGAAGAGCTGATTCAAATGGAAAATGCAGGGGCTGCCCTGTTTCCCTCTGCTTCTCTCACATTCCCAACCACAGAGGACAAGTCGATCGATTGATAAACTTCCAGGATTCCTTTGGTGCTCGTGAGAGAAATAGGTCTGCGACCCCAGGAGAAGACGATGACATCATCAGGGAGTCCCTGGGCTGCCTGAAGCTCATCTGTTTCTGTTTTACCTGCACCAGGAAAATGTCCCACCAGTCAAGCACAGCAGCTTCTCAGCTCCCTCTTCCTTGGGCTGCCTCGCATATGCTTTTTTTGTTTTGTTTTGTTTTTAGAGGAGTTTTTATCACCTAATAGGGCTCTCATCTCCTTACCATTGGAATTATTCTTGGAGCTAATTTCACTCAAATGACAGTGTAAAAGGGGAAGAGACCATATATCCCATTTGCTATTGGTCCCTGTGTGACTAATATAGTGACAAGGTAGGAGCTGTACATTATGAACAATAAAAATAATAAATAGACAAAAATTCTTAGGTCATCAAAGCACTGTCCCAATGATTTTTATATTGCTTAGCACTTTTTTTAATCCTCAAAATAACCATAAGAAAGAAGAACTCTTGCCAAGCCCATTGTAATGAGGAAGATAATTGAGACAGAGAAATTGAACAATGGATCCAAGATTATACTGCTGCTAAATGGCAGGGCAAGGATGCTTGCTTCCCCTATTATCATTAACTTTTAGAGAACAGGAATTGTGTTGGGTTTTTCCTGGCATCTCTCTCAATGGTTAGCAGTTTTGTGTTCAAGCAGCGTCATGGAGCTGTTAAGAACTCAGGATTTTGGGATTGTCTGCATTCAAATCCTGGCTCCATGACTTGCGGGGTGTGTGACATTGCAAAACATCTTAAGGGTCAATTTCCTCTTCTTCGGATGGAGATAATCAATGGTCCATCTCCAGGGCTGTGAAGCTCAAACAGCACAGGGCCTGCTTGAAAATAAATTTTAGCTATAGTATCTCAGTGGCCAGCCTGGTACACAATGCAGGAGGAGCTTGGTAACTATTCGCCAGGTTAGTAAAAGCCTAATTATAGGAATAAAAGAACAAAAATGCCTGGATTCCATTATTTTCTTCCAAGACAGAACAGAACTCCACTCACCAATTCTAGTGCTCACACAGCATGGTTGTCAGCTCATGGATCCTGGTCATCTGTTCACACCTTAAAGGCAGTAGAGGGAACATTGAGCAGGAGGTGTCTTATTCCACAGGGCACTGCTAAAAGCAGAACTGATACAATCTGCACTTTTTCAGCTCAGGATCCTATGGAAAGGCTCCTTGGCTTAAACGTAGAATGGGGACACATAAGAGGAAAATGAGTCTCCAGGTTGAAGTCTTTACAATGTCATACGCCGCAGATGTAGGAAATCTGCTGAGCCCAATGAAATGGGGACACCTGAGTTAAAGACGGGCTCTGGGACACATCAACTCAGTATGTTTTCCATGCTGGATGGGAGCCAAGCCCATGAGAAATTCTGCTGTCATTTCCTTTCACAGCCACTGGCAAATGAGTGTAAAATCTAGTGAGCTGAAGAGACAGGCATGGTGGCAGGAATTTAACAGCAGAGTTAAATAGATGAGACAGAAATATGCTTCAGGACTCAAGAGAGCTGAAATATGGGAGACAGAGAGCAGAGGCTAGTCCACCCAGAGACCAGAGCTCTTAGGAATGGCACTGCTTCCAAGGAGAGAAGTAAGCAAAGCAAGAGAATCCAACTGGGCTGGAAGCCATGTGGGGGCTGCTGGATCAATTTCTCCTAGGTCCCTTCTTACTTTACCATACTGGAAACCTGCAGCTGGGCCCGAATATAAACACTCCTTCTTCAGAGGAGCATATGTAGAATGTAACAAATTAATGCTAACACATTCATTCAATTTCCATTTATTGACACATCATTTTTCATTTTGACATTTTTATCCCCAAAAGGGCTGCTTCATCAGACGTGGAAGAAGAGCATCAACAAAGGAGGATGTCTTTATGATGCTTTTTGGTTGACTCAATAGCTCTGCCAACACCTAAGACCACAAGGAGGCTTTTACAGAGATGGGTTCAGAGAGAACATGGTCCTGCCACAGAAGTTGGTTCCCGTGGTTCATCGCATCTGGTCCTAAAGGGTGTCAGGGGGGTCTTTGCGGTAGGTGAGAAGACTTCGTTTGCAGAAACACCATGTGACACAGTCCTAAAGGCAATCATCTGTGCTTACTAAGATTAGAACAAAACTTCAAGGGAATTTTAATTTCCTCACTATGGATTAAAAGACCTCCGAAGAGGGAAGCCCAGACTTGGAAACAAGAACAGAGCCTGCTAAAAGTACATAGAAACTTCAACCAGGTAAAAACTCTGGAGGCTTCCATCAACTTACCAGCCATGATTGTTAATGCCTCAACCATAAATCCCCATCAGGAAATTGTGTGTTAATTTCTCTAGGTTTTGCAGATGAATAAATTGGTGCAAAGAGAAGAGAAGATGAGTGGGTTTGCCTCCGGCCCTTCAGTGAATCACTGCGAGTCCAAGAATTACAACTCTGAGCTCCCAACTTGCAGCTCTGAGCTCACACCTTCAGGTTCAGTCTTCTTAGATCCACCAGACAATGGCTTCAAAAGCTTTTATGGCAATTAAACTAGGAACACTGTCTCCTATTAGGACACACCTACCTGATTCTCCTTTTGGACCTTGGCACTACTGCTGCCAGGGAGCAGGGAGCAAGAGATATAATTTAGTGCTTGGAGTCTTCCATCTCCAGACAGACTTCTTAATGGCAGAAACCACACCTTATAAGGAGAAAAGTCTAGAGATGGGAGTTCTCTCCTTGGCATAGCTCGTGAGGAGGAAAGTTTGGGTGTGGGGGGAGCAGAGAACAAGGAATCTCATCTGTTTGTCCTTGAACTTGAAACTGGCATTAACTAACCTTAACAATATTATGCCATAGCATCGTTCCTAACATGATAACACAGTTTTTGAGTGAATGTCTTTCTTCCCTGCAAATGTCTACCATATATTAAGAAGCACTTACAGAAATAAAAGGAGAGCTCTGGATTTCCTGCTCCAGTTGCTGCCCTCTGCCAGGTAGCTAGGGCAATGACATTTAAAGATTTCACTGTGATCTAGGCCAGTTAGGTTCTATGCAGGAAAGCAAGGATGATCACGGACTATTTCAAATCTAGCATCTCCCTTCATATAGGTTAAAACAATTGGTATGGGAAATTCAATTATAAAGAAAGGGGAGAGGATGATGCTAATGATGAGTCTAAACACTATCACTTTATCTTTTCTTTAAGTGGGGGTGAGGAGTGGGAGGGCAACTACTCCAGAGGTTTACGGGTGAAATCTGGCAAACTAATTACCAGTGCTCTTCTCCAGGAAAGCCACCTGTGCTGTAACACCCTGTCTCCTTTAGCTTGTCAACTGTACATTTAAATCAAAGGGCAAATGTTGTGCATCTACTTTTGGGGCAAGGCTGTGTTACCTAAATTTTAGAAAGCAGTTTTTCTGGCTCTTTTCTTATTTTTATTACTAAGGATTGAACCCAGGGGTACTTAACCACTAAGCCACATCCCTAGCCCTTTTAATATTTTATTTTGAAAAGGGTCTTTCCTTGCTAAGTTGCTGAGGTTGGCTTTGAACTTGTGACTCTTGTGCCTCAGCCTCCTAATTCACTGGGATTACAGGCATGTGCCACCATGCCTGGCTGTCTGGCTCTTACCCAGCCTTCTCTAGGTCTGTACAAAGACCACAGGAGGATATCTACCTTCCATTCCTGAAGAAACGCCTGGGAGCTAGAGTTAGGCTCCTAGTCTTACCCTAATCTTGGAGAGCATTCTTAACCTGCCTAAAGGCTGAGTGGGCTCCTTGTGACAATATGAATCACAAGCTTGCCCTCGTGTCTACACAGCGGCACTCTGATCTCTGATCATGGCAATTCGCACCCCAGCTGGGTTCCAGACAGGGACACAGACTTCATGTTATGCCAGAGAGAAAATTATTTTCTTCTTTATACAAGATTTATCTTCTCATCTTCACTTGAATGCTAATTTTCTCTGGGATCCTTAAAAGGCAACTCATCACGGTGACCATTCACTGTAACTGCCTAAAATCTTCTGAAATTTTAAAACAGAGTAACCAAGTTTTAAAGTTGTATTTCAAAGGGTTTTTTTTTTTTTTAAGTACTTGTATAAGCTGAGATGGAAAGGCTTGATTGATAGTCACTGGGAATTATTTGGGGTAAGAAATACATGACTCAACTCAGGATATGCCCCGGACCATATCACCCTTTGAGCTTTCTGCAACCCAAGGCTGCCTTTCTGCTCTGAGGCCTCAGAGCCATTCAACCAGGCCTTCACAATAAAATGCCAGGCAGAACTTTATCAAAGGGAGAAACAAAAAGCCTGACAGATGCTGCTGCCAGCATTTCAGCAGCCAGGTTGGCTTTGTTCTAATGCCATTCTGTCAGGTTTAACAAGCAGATATTAAGAAAACTTTATAGAGAATCCAGATGAAAGGTTGTCGGTAGAGATGAGAGCTACCAGTGGGCACCGCAAATCACAGCTGGGTGTAGACTCTGCCGCAACTGGCTGAGAGCAAAGGAGGTTTGATATGGGAGCAGCTGCTTCCAACCTCTGCTAGAAGCAAGGCTTAATCATCTGGCACCCGAGAGTCTGGAGCTCCACCTGGAGAGAGACACAGCAAATGGGAGGATTCTGGGTGTGAGCCTCGTCATTAGATTAGAAACAAATGATGTATTTGCAGAAATCGGTTCCTTGACTTGTCCTGACCTCGTATGACATTTCATATCCGGAATGCGTTCACCTAAGCACGCTAGGACAATGAAAGCAAGAAATAAGGAAGAAATTCAGGAAGGAGATTAGTAATTTGAGTTAAAGGGCTTGGGGTAGGCTTGAGAAAGGAGGGGGACTGGAGAAGAGGAAAGGCTAGCAGCACCCTGAGGAAGAGCAATAGAAGGCAAAGTGATTATGTCATGACTCGAAGGGCGAGCTGATGGAGCTCATTTATCAATCTGCAGTCACACTAAATCCTTCCTGGGTCCCCATTCCTTTCAGCTGAGTGTTGTTTGAAATGTGGACCAGTCAAGATGCCTTAGTGGGGCTGTATATCACCAATGCACTAGAGGTTAGGTTTTAAGCCTCTGCACCGATGCTATTTCTCACCCACTCATTTGTTCCCTTTCTCTGCTAAGTCCTATTTCTACAAATTCAAACCAATTAGAAAAAATAGGTTGGCTTATAGAAAAGAAAAACAAATTCGGTTTTTCAGAATAAGAACTCAACCTCTAAATGCATATCTGTCTCTTCTATTTCAGCCACGCATCTTTTCCAATGAAGTCTATTTGTGCCTAAAAAATAGAATTGCAGTCATCCTATTCCAAATCACTAAAAGTCCTTTATGGATATCTGCTAGCAGTGAGGCAATAAGGCTTGCATTGAGTGAACTCCTTTTAACTCAAAACACAAATATATTTTCTTTAACAGAGGTGAAATTCTAATAGACCAACCAGTTTCAAGTAACTAATTTTGTGGTGTTGAGTTCATTCACAATGTTGGGCAACCTCTGCCTCCTTCTAGTCCCAAAACATGCATAATCAGCCCAGAAGGGAGCTCTATACCCATTAAGTGGCCTCTCCCATCCCCTCCTGGTCTCCGCCACCCACCGGCCCCTGGCACCATTGTTATTTTAGAACAGTGTTCCCACAGCCTTTGTTGTGGTGGAGTCAGCACCGCTATTCCCATTAGAAGACCCCCCAGTCATGTTGGTTGAGAGGTTTTCTCAAGGTCCGACCACAATTAAGATCTTGGGTCTAGACACAAATGCTCCCAAAGACAAGATTGTCCCCACTTTCGGATTGCATTACATTGATCAAAGCCACCGCAGTCATGAGCCAAGCTTTCTACAGTCTTTCAAGACGATCGTCATTATTCTTTTGTATAGCTGTTGTTTATCTTTGAAGCCAAATGATACACCTAAAGTTCATTTCATTGGGACTTCTTTGAGATCTCCATTTTACAGGCAAGGAGCACAGGTGACTATGTTAAATGACTGGCCAACAGATTCCTATCTGCCAATGGATTTAAAATCAATCCGAGTTTCCAGCCCACACCCTCTCAGCTGCTCCAGGGCTTTACATACAAGCACACTGACTGCCAAAATAATCCCTATTTTTAGTTACACATAACTTTTTAAAGAAGTTCCTCTTGGAAAGTTTGAAGATTTGCAGCAGTTATTTTTGGGATTCCTAAGGAGGAAGACCTTTTTCTACCTTAGAAATGCCAATTTTTTTTCTTTTTACATCTGACTCAAACAGCCAGATTATACATACCCTAATTCTTCCTAATGTGGCTCTTTCTCATTCTAGGCAAGCAGTTTTAGTGAATTCAAAAGAAAAAAAGACACTCATTTTCAAATAATTTTATTTCATGTACAGCAAAAAAAAAATTGTCTAATAAGGTTCATTTGCATTGTTACCTGAGGCCATTGGGAGTTGTGCAAAGCACATTGCATCATCCTCCAGGCTGCTAGTAGGTGTGCTTTACCCCAAAAGTAAAGAGGAGGGACTTTTCAAAGGGATCAGATGCCAAATGGAAAAGAAAATTATAAAAGTGTTCATATTGATGCAGTGAAGAGTTTTTCTCTGCCCTGTGTATTTAGATTTCTATTTTTAAAACTAGATTTTTTTGAACAACCATACAAGTTTTTAACAAAATAACATAAAATGTGTATAGATTCTGGATATTACAATTATCCCCAGGAGTGCCCCCCCAATTACCCACCCTTATCCCTCCCTTCCTCTTTCCCCCATATCTCTAAAAAAAGGATTATGTTGTATAGCATTACATCTTATCTGGATTTAACACATGATAATAGACCAACTTTCTCACTGTCCAGGGTCTAGTCCCAACCTCCACAGATGAGTGGAGACAATCTACCATTAGTTCTCTGGGTTAAGCTGATTTCACTCAGCATAATTTCTTCCATCGCCATCCATCTACCTTCAAAGGCTGCAATACCATTGTTTCTAATTGCTGTGTAATATTCCATGGTTTAAATGTACCACAGTTTTTGGATCCATTCATCCAGTGAGGGTCAACTGGGTTGTTTCCATAGCCTAGCAATAGTAAAGTGTGCTGCTATGAACATGGATATTGCTGTATCACTATAATGTGCTGATTCTAAGTGCCCTGGAAAGATACCCAGGAGTGGAATAGCAGGGCCGTATGGTGGGTTCATCCCTAGTTTTTTGAGGGTTCTCCACATTGCTTTCCAGAGGGGCTGTACCAGTCTGCAGCTCCACCAACAGTGTGTTAGTGTGCCTATCTCTCCACAGCCCCTCCAGCATCTATTATTGTTTATTTTCTTCATCTTTGCCATTCTGACTGTTGTAAGGTGATATCTTAATGTGGTTTTCTTTTGCATTTCTGTGATTACTAGAGATTTAGAGCACTTTCTCATGTATTCATTGGCTTGATCAATGTCCTCTGGTGAGAAGTTTCTATTTAGCTCTTTGGCCCATTTATTAATTGGGCTGTTAGTGTTTTTGTAGTTGAGATTTTTGAGGATTTTGTAGATTCTGGATATGAGACCCTTGTCAGAGGAATCATAGCCCATGATTCTCTCCATTTCCGTAGGAA